>CAJHNH020002343.1:0-27500 GCA_905116865.2 Candidula unifasciata | reverse complement strand
AGTCCGATGAGTCTTGTATCCAGAGGCGTGACTAGCATAGCAGTCCGATGAGTCTTGTATTCAGAGGCGTGACTAACATAGCAGTCCGATGAGTCTTGTATCCAGAGGCGTGACTAGCATAGCAGTCCGATGAGTCTTGTATTCAGAGGCGTGACCAGCATAGCAGTCTGATGAGTCTTGTATCCAGAGGCGTGACTAGCATAGCAGTCCGATGAGTCTTGTATCCAGAGGCGTCGACAGGTTCTTTTCTGTTTGGTGACCACATCAAGCGAGATTTAGGGACATCCCATATTATAGGGGGAGGGGGGTTAGGTTTAGTAGTAGTCGCCATTCATTTAACACTAACCCAAATCTTACCACTCCCCCCCCCCCCTGCCCACCCCCCCCCCCACACACACACACACACACAATATAATATGGAATGTTCCAAAATCTCTCGTGATGTGGGTCGCTAAAAGTAAAGAACCTGCCGACACACACACAAGCACAAACGCATGAGCATTCCCACGCAGGCACGCACCCACACGCACAAATACACACGCGCGCGCGCAACCACACAAGCACACAGACACACACACCACATATACACACACAACACAAAACCCACACATACACACATACACCACACACACATACACACACACGCACACCACACACATACACACATCACACATACACACACACTACACACCACACAGATACACACATCATTAGCAAGTTGCGCATCCTAGTACAAGATGTAGATTTTGTTGTTGTGGTTTTTCTAGGCATATTTTAAGCTTAGTAGTTTGCCATTGCCCCTGGACGGTCGCTTCTCGGTACGATTGTCGAAACCAGCGCAAAACGGTCCGCTGCCAAATGGCATGCAGCTGTCGAACCCGACACCCTAGCATTATGAAGCACCATCCCAATGCCTAAGCCACAGACGCCGACCGTTTAGGTAAGTCTTCTTAGAGGATGGGATTTCAGGACCGTTGTTACTATCAGCTTAGTTCGCGTCCTTTCTGCAATAATGTCTTCCTTCCTTCTCATTCATCTCTGATTTGCCCGCTCCATGCAACACGAGCCTTCGTATCTTGTACCAACGAATCTACCTCAATACCTATATCATTCATGTCCCACTTGAACACATATTTACATTGCAGTAGAAGCCTGTATCTACATGCTACTTTACTCACACTTTTATAGACCTACTAGCTGTACCCGGCCACGCGTTGCTGTGGCATAGTTTGGCTAAATGGAAATGAAAGAAAATAGAAATCGCACGTGTCTAATACAATCATTGTCTGCTCAGATATAGAGATAGTCTTTGATCCCAACCCCACCACAGTAGCTAAAATAATGTCACTGCTATCTGTTTTACCATCGGAGTAGACAGGGAGTCGTAAGCCAGAAGATTTGGCGCCGCATGGCTAGTGCTGTCGCCACAGACTGGTCAGGTTAGGATGTATAATTTCGCTTCCCGTCAGATGAATGCCATAACCTTACCGGCGGTCTTCACATGAGAGCACTACGGTGTAACCGCCCAACCACAACTATTACTGCTGCTGCTACTTTGAGTGGGTAAAGCAGTTACTGTGACTTAAAGCTCTCTCAGTAATCAGTTCCTCCCCCCCCCCCCCCCCCCCCCCCCAAATTCACCGACTACTCTTTCCCTCATCGAAGTAGTTGAGAGGGAAAAAAAAACAATTGAAAAGCAATTAAAACAGGAAAAATTCCAACGCAGATGAAATAATTAAATCTAAATGAAAATAAATGGAAAGCTATGAAATTTCAGCGAAAAGTTTAAAATGAAATCATAAGTGTGTGAAATGGTCAAATTTAATTAACTGGTTTACCCACAAACCTGTCCTTGTTTTTTTTTTTTTTTTTTTAATACATATCATTAAGGGCCATATGGCTAGTGCTGTCGCCACGAGATGAGGATTTTATTTTAGCCCTAAGTAAAAAAAAAAAAAAACTACTGCGGATTCGAACCCTGGTCTCTCTCTCAAGAGCCGAGTGTTCTAACCATTCGACCAAGCAACCACTCTATTTGAGTAACGCAAGGAGAACATAACTATTTTAGATGTGTGTCCTCACTGCAGTGTCCCGATTATAACAACTCAAAACAGCAGGCAATTGTTTTCTCATAGACAGATATTCAAAATATATTAATGAAACGGCACACCAAAAGAAATCGCACGTGTCCAACACGGTTAATGTCGCAGTCAATGTCTGCGCAGACGTCGAGATAGTCCCTGATGCTCCCCATCCCCTCTTTTTCCCTACCAATCCATCGGCTACTTTTCAACTCATCGAAGGATGTTTGAAAAAAAAAAAAACAGAAAATAGAAATCATGTCTAATATAATTATTGTGGCAATCACTGCCTGCACAGATTTAGTCTTGTTTGCTGTACCAAGATCTACTCTATGTATTAAAGGAGGTGTTGGCTGCACGGTGCATGCGCAATTACTAACGTGGCTATAATTAGAAATCACAAAAATTATAAATATTTGTTTCGAATATTATGGCTTCATTTGTGGTCACCTATCTCTAACAGTGACAGGTTGAATTTCAAACCATGATGGTTCAACATCCGGTATCAAAACAAACATATCCTGAAAATTTCAGCTAAATCGGTTCAGTAGTTTTCGAGTCTATAGGGGGCAAACAAACACACAAACATTGATTTGTATATATATATATATATAGATAAGCACTTGGTGAATGACGTTGTCAACGAGACGAGCGCCGCCCTAATTTCCTTACGTGTACCCCTATTAGGCTCAGTCGACCTACGTGTCAAGGTTACTTTCTGGCGGAAAAAAAATATTCAGCCCGATGTGGATTCGAACACATGACCTACGGACGGGCATTCTAAGACTACGCGCGACGACCCATATTTTAATGGAAGACACACATTAGCTTCTTAGGTGTCTCCGAAGTGGTTAAGCCGTTTGCTTCGCGCTCTGAAGGTCGTGGGTCCGTTTCAAGGCTGCGCCCTTCAGCTTACGAGTGCAATTTTTACGGTGACTGGGGGTCGTCGCCTGAACTACCGGGTTCGTGCTCTGTGCGGCGCTTTCGTCAGGCGGCTAGCCGTTCTGCGTTGAGAGACCTAGCCATATGGGATAAAATCAGGTGCAATAAATAGATTCTCTCATCTTTAACATTAACATCTCTCTAGGTTTTCATTCACCAGCAACCGGACGATGGCAGTGATGGCGGTGAAGCTTTCATGTGGCTAAAATCCCGCCTGTGTTGCTGAGTGATTCTTTGAGCATGATCCGGTGGGTCGAAGCAGGCTCATTACACAGACAGTGGATTGAGTCATTGCAAAACTCTCCTGTGTGTGCAGTTATCTTTGTATTTGTCCCAGGGTATGCAGGCGTTGTTGGCAATGAAAGACCTGATAGACTGGCAGGTGCCGCGTTAATTGCAGATGGCCGGGCTATGGATCACGCAGAAATTGACAATGCCCTTAAAGAGACAGGACGTTCCGGGGATTTGGGAAGCAAGGTGCGCACATCACTGCTAAGAATACCAGATTTAGGAGTAAAGATCGGCACTGATAAATATGTTGAAGGGCAAATCTGAGCACTTATAGATGTGTCCGGAGTGCTGTGAAGATAATTCAGCTAAAAACTCTTGCTTTTCCTGCCCCTGACAACACACATCAGGTCTTTCTTCGTTTGCTTCCTGCGATTTTTATTTCAATGTCTCCAATTGGCCTTTCCTCTAGTTTATAATAACTGTTATTATTTGTTATTTTCTTTTATCTCTGTCGTGGATTCAGATCCAAGCAGAGCCGGACTTTTTCAAACATGACTTTGCCTCTTAGGTCGACTTAGCCTTGAGAAAGCACCAGGTGCAGTCCTGGGAAGTAAAGGCGGCTGGCGTGATGCTGACCACATCACCCACTGGAAAGACAGAAAGATGACAGTCATCAATACACGAACTAGTATATTGTGTTGTGTTGTTGTCCATCGAGATGATGATGACCACTCATTTTCATAAAGTATGAGTACGAAGATGACTGATGAGGCCGATGTTGGCCCGAAAAGTTCTTGGACAGTGAGGACAGTGAGCGTTGTGCCAGGGAGAGGATCTCCTGCAGTCGCCTTTCCAGTGCCTATTGGTCTAAAAATATAGTTATAGTCCTATATGCCCAGAAGGTTTGAAGGCATGGAAAAGGGTCCTTTGCTTTATCCTTTATAGCTTCGGTGTCTGCGACTGACCCGCCTTGCGCGTCTGGTGTCCACCTACTAGCTGATAATAACTTTACTGCGTATGTAGGAAACTGTAGAGTGGAGACTTCCATGATCCCACACAATCAATCGCGTCAATAAGCCGACGTGGCTGCTCTGAGCCATTCCTCCTCTCTCTCTCTTCTCTCTCTCTCTCTCTCTCTCTCTCTCTTCTCTCTCTCTCTCTCTCTCTCTCTCTCTCTCTCTCTCTCTCTCTCTCTTTCTTTCTTTCTCCCCCCCCCCCATTCTTCTCTACAAGGTGATGTTTAACATCGAGGGTAGTATGTATGTCTTATCTTCTCCCCTCTTTTCCTTCTCCATCTTCTCCCCTCTTTTCCTTCTCCATCTTCTCTGTATTTAGGAATTTTATTTTTTCAATTTAAGTTAATGATGGAAGAGATCAATCTATTTTCTATTATTTTCAATGTAAAAATATGCCTTGGAACTCGAACGATGTGGAATTTGATCGCTGTCTCGAAACAGATTCGAAGTACCACTGTATGTCTTTGCAAACTGACGTGAGAATAATGTTTCATTAAAGCTGTATAGAACCAAGCTTGATACATGGAAAAGAATCATGGACAGTCAACTGTTAAGTCAAAACCGATTGGGAAGCAAATATGGAGTTCTGTAGAAGAATGTGGAGAAAGAGAACACCGAAGACCGAAGATAGATTCGAAGTGTAATGAAGATGTGTTTAAATAAATAAACATATTATCAGCCTCAGAGAGAGAGAGAGAGAGAGAGAGAGAGAGAGAGAGAGAGAGAGACTGCATTCTTTGGTTACACCATGAGCAGGTGAAAACTGGATGACGTTGTAACAACAGGAGAGATGTAGAAGAACAGAGGCAGAAGGAGACGTTGTAATAATAGAATAATGGACGGAAAGAGATGCAGAGGTAGACATAATAACAGAATAGATGGAGTGGAAGAGAGGTAGGAGGAGACCAAGAGCGGAGGCACTTAGAAACATAAATGTCAGAATGAAGTGGAGATCTAGTTTAAAGATGAACGTTGGTAACACCGCTGAATTTAACCAGTATAATGCAAAGGAAGACCTTATAGGTAGACAACAAATCTTATGGTTTGGCCATGTAACAAGATTGGCATCAGACAAGGCACCACAGAGAACAATGTTATACAGGTACAGCCATAACATATCCAGAGGTCGATCACACAGAACCTGGACCGCAGAAACATCATAGACAAGGAAATGTACTTTATAAGATGCGAACAGAACAGGAGGGCCTGTTCCAGAGATCTTTTCCTTTCCTGACACAGCGAGGCATTCATGAGTTGGAGAAAAGAAGGAGAAGAATGAAGATGTTTTAAGAAGAAATTGACTCACGGAAAAAAAAAACACTGATTTAGAAGGATCAGTGTAAATTCTTTAGCCACTTTGAGACAAGAGAAATCAGATAATCAGGTAATCACAGGCAACTTCAGCGCAAACGTATGATTCCACAAAAAAAAAAAACGTCTTCTGGCGGAGGAGCAAATCGGGGAGGATACTAGCCTTTTCGTAGTTTGCTAGCCGGAAGGAAGAAAGAAAGGAGGAAAAAACACAGAAGTAGGGAAGACAAAAAGAAAAATTATGATTAGGACAAAATGTAATAATTCCCCGCTAAACAACAAAAACAGGAAAGTAAAGAAAAGACAAGGGTTCTTTTGCGCAGAGATCCTAGAATATTTCACTAAGACCCAAACTATGTTTGTCTGTATAGTGAGTTACATGACGTCGACCTAGTTACATGGTTACACACACCTAGACGAACCACGGACTACAGATCCTAAATTAAATCAAACAAATGAATTATGATCACATTAAACAGCTGTTTATTATACTCAACATGACATCAGCGTGGTCCACAAGTAACATTAACAACAACCAACGTGCTCGACCAGAATCTAAAGTGATCATCAGCTAGCAAGGAAAGATGATAATGGCAACATACGCCCAGCGAGATTACCTCAACAATGGCAAAAACCGAAACATATTTAACATGTGCGTTAAGCTTCAATATGCCAACAAATCACTTATAGCGACCTGCCATCAAACAACCCCCTAGCGAGAATACAAAATGGAAATCGAATCTACCACCACCTAACCAAATGAAACGTACCGTGAGATCAGCCAGGGAAATCAGCCAGACAACGGCCTTCCCCTGTAGTCGCCTACCCACGCTGTTCAGCCTCCAGTGCAAGGCTACAACAGCCGGGTAGGTCTCCACAGGGTGCGTCCGGAAGTCAGATCGCTTTCTGAAAGACTCAACAAGGTCTTTTATACCCAGTGGCCAGGTTTTTCAAAATTGTACTGTATAAGATTAAAAGTTGTTCCTGTCGCCCCTTAGTCATTTTTAAACCAGATTAAATAAAATCGTTGAGCTGCTGAACAGTAGTCTTTGTTGTTTCCACGCTACCACAGTAGGAAGGGGAAATGCAACCTGAATACTGCAGCTTCTGCAGCCTGCTTTGTTCAAAATATACTTGTGTTGCCATTCCTTTAGAGTAAACAAGGCAGGTCGAGATGGGATCATGATGTATGATCCCAACCTACCTTTTCCAGTTGATTAAATCTAATCCTACGACCAGCAACAGGCTAAATTTATTCCATTTACCTAAACCTAGAATAGATTTATTTAAAACAAGTTTAGCATATTCTGCTGCTCATTTATGGAACCAGCTATCAATTGATCTGAAAAATACGAAAAGTTCCTATTCATTTAACCGCAAACTTTTTCTTTTCATGCTTACAAGTGATTATCTGCCACCTTAAATGTAATTATTAATCCATTTGCATTATCAATTTATCATTTGAAAAGATGTATACGATATGTATGTACGTGCGGCATGTAAATATGTGGTGTGTATGTGTAGGCGTGTTTGTTTGTGTATGTATGAGTGTGTGTATTGGTAATTGTATAAGTTTCGTGGATGTGTGAATGTGCGTCTGTATGTCTACATATGCGTGTGACTGTGTGTCTGTGGGATTGTGTGTGATAATGTCTGTGTGTATGCGTGTGTTTGTTTGTGTGTGTCTGCGTGAATACCTGTGTATATGCGCGTCTCTGTTTGTATAAAAATTTGTTTATGTCTCTGTGTGTGTCTGTGTGTATATGTCCGTGTGTGTTTGTCTGTGTGTTTCTCTGTGTGTTGTGTCTCCGATGTGTCTATATGTGTCTGTCTGTGTGTGTGTGCCTGTGTGTATGTATATCTGCGTATGTTTTTGCGTTTGTGTGTCTGTGGGTGTGTGTCTGCGTGTATCTCTGCGTGTGCCTGTATGTATGAATGCCTGCGTATGCTTCTGCGTGTGTGTGTGTGTCTGTGGTTAAGTGTATGTGTCTGCGTGAGCGTCAGCGCGCGTGTGTGTATGTGTCTGCGATTGTATGTGTGTGTTGGCGTGTCTCCGAGTGTATCTGTGTGTTTGTGTCTGCGTGTGTTTGTGCATATGTGTCTGTGTGTGTCTGTATGCCGGTTTCTGTGTGTGTGTGTGTGTGTGTCACATGTGTGTGTCTGTGTCTGTGTATCTGCGTGTGTGATTGGGTATGTGCGCGTATGTCTGTTTGTATGTGTGTGGAATGTGCGTGCCTGTGTGGGTATGTAGGTATGAATGTGGGTGAATGGGGTGTGTTAATGTGTGTGTGAAGGTATGTGGGTGTGTTTAAGTGAGTGTGTGTGTGTGTGTGTGTGTGTGTGTGTGTGCGTGCATGCATTTTACCCATGCTTTTGCGCTTTTTCCCCACCACTTTTTTGATATTCATAATATGCATATTATCATATGAATATAACATGCTTATTGATAAAATACAGATGCAGTGTGAAAGACGAGTGTTTGGAAGGGTCGAATGTAAGACGGGCCTGCGAGTCCAATTTGTGACCCTTTAAAAATAAAGTTCGTTCGTTCGTTCTACAATACTGCCCTGACTTTGTGCTAATAGGGGATTCTACACACATATATTGACAACAGTAGTCAATGCTATAACTGTAAAAGACTCTTCTTAACGCAGGCGGGTCTTGCTAGTCACACTCGCCATCGCCCTGGGCTGTGAGTCCCATACCTTCTCGTAGCGCAATATAACATTATCGTCTTGAAAGACGGAAAGGTTGCCAATCAATCAATCAATTTGCTAATAAATACCACGCAGAATGTCCATCGCGTCCCTTGTGGGGAGGGGGGGGGGGGACAACACGGGCTGCAGTCTCGGAAAAGGTAACTGCATACGCACGCATTAAATGCATAAGGAAACAGCCAGAAGTGCTAACACAAACACGATGAAAGACATTGTTATTACTGCGTGAAGTTTGAAGCTATCTGAGAGGAAAGTCATAGATAACAAGGCGAAAACTGATGTGAGTATGACAATGTAAAATTTGGAGGATAAAAGATGTGGAGGCAGACCAAGGAAGACGATGATGTAGTCTCTCATTATGGCGTGGAAAAACATCTGTATTGGAAATGACTTGACAGTTTACGAGAGACAAAGCAGTGGATTGACATAATTACAAACGCAACACGACATGAACTATAAATTATATAAAGTGTTACATCTGACCGCCCTTTCTTTCTTTTTAAAACCCCAACTCTTGAAGCAGTTAGAAATACAAGAGCCAAGAGATCCCTGATGTCAATCTGTAATCCCCTGCCATCAGAAAGAAACATAAAGTGTCCTTGACTATTACCCACAATTTCTGCCAAAACTAACATAGAAATGACAGATATTAGCCATCTCCCAAGAGCACTTTCATGATAAGTACTTGCTGCAACAAGCTTAAAAGTGGCTGAAGTCTGCAAAAAGAAAGACAAATAGACCCTTCAGCATTCTGCAACCATGTACTGTAACCACTCTAACCAGCCAGTTATTAACACTGACAGTTTCCTAAAAGTGTAATTAAACCGCGTAACCAGTCTGCTTATAACCATACTCTCATAGACAGGGTAATTACTGAATGCTGTTAACAGGGACGAGGAGTTAAAACACTGTCTTAACTATATTCCAATTGCAGAGTGGCAGTTTTTACCATGAATGGAACCGTAGGAAAGTGCAGAGGGAGGTAAATGGGGAAGAAGGTGGGTACAAAGTAGGACAGACTTGTTCGTATTTACGGAAACAAAGAGATATGTCCATTGGTGATTATATATTAGTTTAGGACACCTTGAACTCTTCACTTGAAGCATTTGGGATGAATGACACCAATTAGGAGGCTGCCTCTCAAGACCGAAATGCGTGGCGTGCAACTCTACACAAGGGCGCAGCTACATGTGAAGCAAACAGAACAGCAAGACTTATTTAAAAAAAGGATGGACAGAAAGGCGACTGCAGGAGATCTCCTCCCTGGCACAACGCTTATTTCATGTCCTCACTGTACAAGAACTTTTCGGGCCCACATCGGCCTCTTCAGTCATCTTCGTACTCGTACTTGATGAAAAAGAGTGGTCATCATCATCTTGATAGACAACAACACAACACAATATACTAGTTCGTGTATTGATGACTGTCATCTTTCTGTCTTTCCAAACGACAGCGTTATACTGCACTATGAGGAGGCATGGGACTCACATCCCATGGCGATGGTGTGTGTGACTAGCAAGACCCACTAGCGTTAAGAAAAGTCTTCCACAATTATAGCAGGGAATTTCAGGAAAGTTGTTGTCAACATCTGTTTAGTCTGTTTCTTCTCAGACACTCAGCTCTCTGTTATTAATAACTGTAACATTCATGTCCCGCTTGCACACATCTTTACATTGAAGTCGGCCTCGACATCTTCTGAGCGTCTTCAATTCACCATAGAGGATGTCCTTAGGAACTCTGCCATCTTCCTTTCTCCAGGTGTGACCCAGCCACCTGAGCCTTCGTAGACTGAGCATTGAGAAAGTGTTGTAATTTGGAGAGTATCGCTAATATATAATGTAGGCTGGACGATAAGTAGACAAATGAACAGATGCAGGTAGGTTAGTAGCAAATTAGCAGTTTATATGTGCAGAAATATACAAAAGTTAACAGGCAGGTAGTTAGGAAGATATGTGGATAGAATGTAGGTAGGCAGAAGTAGTGTAGTCGATAGCCATATATTTTGGGAGACAGGTAGGCATGTAAGTGCGTAGGTATACAGTTATGTAGGCATGTAGTTACATAGGCATGTAGGTGTAAAGGCATGTAGGTATTATGTATGCAGGTAGTAAGCATGTAGATAGGTATTAGATAGCTAGGTGTATCAATACGTAGACATGTATGTAAATATGTAGCCAATATCGGCGCTGCTTGCTGAATATAGAGATGGGACATTTACTGAAATATCTCGAGCCCTCTGATGTCGGTTCCGAACCCAAATCAAAGCGTATGTAGCCAAAATCAACTTAAACAAAAAATAGAGAGACCTTCAGAGAACACATCTGCCTGACTGGCAAATTCTGTGAAATAGTTCAGCACATCGCTTGGGCACACTAAAGCAGCAATGACATGACAGTAGAAAAGACACGGCGCGCGTATGCAAATTTAAACAATACAGAATACAACAGTAGCAGCAACAACAACAACCAAACTCAGCTACAGCAACCCAACCATATTTCGCAACACCAACTCAGGCGCAGGGACCATATTACCAGACACAACGAATTGCTGCAGAATGGAGACAAGAAGGGTCTGGCGGGGAAATTGTGTGCTTAATGTCGGAACAAATTCCCACTGTTGTCCCGGGAGTCATCAAATCAAAGAGGCCCTTTCATGCGTCAGTCAATTACAGACTCTGTCGTCACCGGTGACTCTCCAGGCTGATACGGGTGTCGCTGCACGTAATTTATCAAAGGGTTGGGATCAGAATCGAATCAATTGGCTGGAGTCGAAACTATATAGCTGGGGTGTGTGTTCGGATACACAGGCAGAAGTTTGGAGTTTACGTAGTTCTGTTGTAATTCTGTACATTACCTATCCCCCCAAAAATGAGTTCATCCATTCACTTATCCATCCATCTATCCAAGGATTCATCCACCCATTTATCAACCCGTTCGTCCATCTGTCATCCGTTTTCCTGTCTGTCTATCCATACATTCATATGTCTTCCTGTTCCTATGTCCTATGTTTTTCTGTGTATCTGTCTGTCTTTCTGTCTGTCTGTGTGATTGGTACCTATCTGAATATGTCTGTCTGTCCGTTGGTCTGTGTCTGTGGGGCAGAAGTTCTGGTTGTTCGTCCACTTCTGGACTACAGTCCTGTTCCAGAACCTGAGTGTTGCGTGTGCGTCCGTTTTATCAATCTGATTCATTTGTATGCAGACTGCTGGTTCCTTGCCTCTCAGGCAGATGCACTCCGACTTCGAAGGAAGCTCCCAATTCGTCAACTCTTACGACATGCTTTTGGGTAGGCAGTGGGTCTATTCTTGTGGTCCCTATAATAGGACCCCGGAACCCACACAGTACAGGTACTGTTTAAGAGTCAGTGGCGTCAGGGGTAGGTTTGCCACTTGCGATACGTCGGACTCCAGCTTGAACCCAGTTTATCACCTCCACCCCCCCCCCCCCCCCCCCCTCCCCCCCCCCCCCCCCAAAAAAAAAGTAAGTAGAAGAAAAATATATTGCGCAATACAGAGTTAAATGACGGAAATTATCACTGACTGAAAACGATTGCCTTTTTATACGTGAAGGATGTATTTTTTTTTCTTCTTCAACCCCCCCCCCCCCTCCTTTCCACACCACTACCATCCTTTTCAGATTTGCACGATATAAAGATATGTACTAGTGGGGCATGAATTATACAGATATTGAGGTAGATTTGTGGGGGTGGGGACTAACAGAGAAGCAATTTGGCCTACTCAGCCTCAACGAAGACAAAACTGTATAAATGGGTACAAAGGGAGATTTGCACTTCACGATAAAAGCTACAGGTCTCATGATTTAAGTGTCTGACAGAAGGATCGAAGAATAAAAAGATTAGAGAGACAACGGTTAGATTTCTGAAAATAATCATGTTCGTTGCGCATTTGAACTTAGGCATTTCAGGCCACAGGAAAGAGCCTAGCCGTTACACCACAGCGGCTCCCTAAATACAGGTGAAAATGATAGCCTTAATTTTTCTTTATGGCTACCAGTCTTACATGTAACGTGGGAGGAGGTTATGCTGATTTTATCATAATCGACATCACTGTTCACTTGGTATTCCCATAGGCGAACAGTCCTCAGATACAGCCATACAATAGTGACTATACTGACTAGAGAATTTGGTTATAATGTCTCCCGACTTGACCTCTGAGTTCACGCAGTCGTGTTAACATCGATCCACGGGTTAAATCAAACTGAGTTGTTACAAACAACAAATAAATCATCATGCATGCCTTACGTATACAAACACATCAGCATCATCATTGTGGTCGTCTGTAAAGGTAAAGGTCCCTTTTCCACGCCTTTAGGCGTATTATGAATATAGGGCTTGACCTTTATTTTTATAGACTAATCGGCCGCCTTTACTTCCCAGGACTGCACCTGGTACCCACTCAAAGCTGGGTCGACTTGGGAGTCAAAGTAATTTTTTTTTTTAATCCGGCTTCGTCAGGACGCGAACCCACGAACGTATGCTCCGCAGGCGGGCGTCTAGCAGCCATCGGCACGGCGAATCCCCGTGGTCGTCTCTGCCATGGCAAAAAAAAGTTCACGGCTGTATCTCATCATCTAACACGACTTCTGGTCAACATGGCCGATAGCCAGTTTACCGCTGACAATCTGTAAAGTTGTTTTTTCTTTCCCTAGCTAGGTTTTACTAATGCAAATTTCCTTAATTTTTGGACCGGGAGTCCAAAGGTTCCGTCGCCCAGCTACTGATTTGAGTACTTGGTGAGACACCGTGAGCTGTGGATTTTATAGGGTATTGTGTGTTTGTGTGTGTGTGTGTGCTCGTGATGTGTTGTTAAAGCATTGAAATAGTGGGGGCTGATCATGTTCAGAATGGCTTGTACTTTTTCGAGTATAACGCCGGCTTTCGTGATTGACCGTTTGCGCCAACAGCGAGCTACAATTCTGGCATAGGGCTGTTGGTGTTGGCCTACATGACAGCTACTTGACACATTTTTACCTTGAGTGTGCAAGCTTCAAGACTGTGCTGGGTCTGACTAGTTTGTCACTAGTTTTCAAATAGGACAGCCAAGGACATTTTATGTGATTTCCACTGCACAGGAACGCGTGCCGTTTTGGGGTGCCCCATCACTAGTGGTGTTAAAATCTCGACTAACGACAGATACGATCACCAAACAAAATTAGTTAAAACACACATATAAACCTAATT
This sequence comes from Candidula unifasciata, assembly GCA_905116865.2. NCBI lineage: Eukaryota > Metazoa > Mollusca > Gastropoda > Stylommatophora > Geomitridae > Candidula > Candidula unifasciata. The sequence continues at coordinate 14,003 of CAJHNH020002343.1, read as the reverse complement.
AGTTGACACACGCAAAAGTTAGTTGCGTATCCTTTACAAGACGTTGCAGAGCCAACCTCAGCAATTTTTTTTTTTTCAGATCACGGTCCTACTGTCAAACCAACACAGGACAACCGTCCGCATCTGGTATCGAACTTAGCACCACGGCATTACGAAGCGCGTTCGCAACGCCTAAGCCACAGACGCCGACAGTTGACAAACACATACAAACATAATTAGTTGACAGGCACATTACATAGATAATTAGTTCACACAAACAACACAAATATAATTAGGTGACACACACCATTACAAACATAATTATGTGACATAGGCAACACAAATATATTTAGTTGAAACTAGAGCTGTACCGAATAGGTGATTTTTCACTTTTCGGCCGAACACGAATAATGGGACCAACTATTCGGCCGAATACGAATACGAATAGTGAATAGTGTATAAAATAACCCCCCCCTCTCCCCCCCCCCCCCCCCCCCCCCCCCCAAAAAAAAAAAACATTCATAATGTCAAATGTATGCTGAACTTTTACTTCACATAATGTAGTACAGAATAGTCATCTTCTTCTTTTTCTTCTTTTTTTTTCTTTTTCTTTTTCTTTTTTCTTCTTCTTCTTTTCTTCTTCTTCTTCTTTTCTTCTTCTTTTCTTCTTTCTTCTTCTTTCTTCTTCTTCTTCTTCTCCTCCTCCTTCTCCTTGATCTTCTTCTTCTTCTACTTCTACTGCTTCTTCTTCTTCTTCTTCTTCTTCTTCTTCTTCTTCTTCTTCTTCTTCTTCTTCTTCTTCTTCTTCTTCTTCTTCTTCTTCTTCTTCTTCTTCTTCTTCTTCTTCTTCTTCTTCTTCTTCTTCAGCATTCCGAACCTTTGAGGTTCATTGCTGCAGATATCACTCGTCTCCATTCATCTCTCTGGTTGGCATTCTCCTTCCAGTTGGTGACACCAATTGTTTGCAGGTCTGTCTGGACATTATCTCTCCAACTCCTTGGTCTGCCTTGTGGTCTACGACCATTCCTTTCTCCGGTGTTAACAGTTTTTACCTCTCTGTCATCTGACATTCTTTCAATATGCCCCAATCATTTCATTCTGTTAGCTGTCATGATGCTAGTGATCAATGGTGATTTAAACAGATTATGTGTTACGTTGATGCTTCTCACTCTCCATTCCCCGCTTTTTGCATCTTTGATTGGTCCAAAGATTTGTCGTAAGACTGTTTTCGGAAACCTGTAATAAGGCCCCTCTTATATTTGTGCTTCAACTCTCAGAGCCATATAAAACGACTGGTTGTGACGTGCGGCGACTTCATGGTGATGTGTGGCGTACCAACTATGAAATAGGCCAAGTGTGGTAGAACAGTAGGAACTCCAATACTTTCAAACAGTAGAACAGTAGGAACTCCAACGCTGCAAAACGCATTTTAACACGCAAGCTGTGGAATAGGTTCCATTGGTGTATTGATATATACACTCGATCAACAGATGAGAAAACGTGCAATTAATAAAACTCCAGACTCATCCAAAGACACCAACACAAGCAACCGCTCGTACATCAACTGACAGATCAATTGACAAGACGGGTCGCAGTCCGACCTTGGAAATCCGGACAGTCACCATCGCTCTCAGTCCGACCTTGGAAGTCCGGACGGTCATCTCGATCTTCTCTTCTGCAGTCTGAACAAGGTAATATAAGTATACCGGCTTACTGCCGAACGTAGTAGACAATATACCAGCTTTCTGTTGAGGTTTATAGTGGCGTCCCGGGGTAGAGCGTCCTCAAGGATCCAACTTTATACAACGACTGCTTCGGTGGCATCCCGGGGTAGAGCATCCTCAAGAATCCACACGTCTGTCTCCTTCACACTGTAAACATCGAATGCTTTCTGTGGCATCCCGGGGTAAAACGTCCTCAAGGATCCAACTTTGATTACCATTCCTTCCTTGGCATTCCGGGGTAAAGCATCCTCAAGGATCCACACCAAGGCCGGACCACACGTCCACCTTGGTCAAACTTCGACTTTCATCCCCTAGAATACAATCCCTTAACAACATTACGTAATGTTTTGACATCCTATTTGCTCACTCAGTACTGGTGCTTTCTAGTACACATTCGCACACTGGTCTTATCGACGTGTTAAATATTTTGATCTTGGTGATGCGAGAGAGACACTTTGACTTTAGCAGATGTTGAAGGGGATAGTGTACTTCATTTCCAAATTGTATTCTAGATTGTATTTCTTCTCTCAGCATGAAGGAGCAGTTGAAGTTTGCACCCCAGTACTTATGTGTTTCTGTTCGTTTGATTTTCATATTATCGACTTGGATGTGGCCGGAGTTCATACTTTTTCCATATCTAGTTAGTATTCGTACAGAATAGTAAACATTTAAAAAACATCTTATGTTTTGCATCCTTCAGTTAGTCTGTGGTAACTAATAACTAGGAATAAAAGAATCCTAAGTATTGTAACAAGTAACTAAACTCGGAAATTGTCACTGACAGCTTAGTTAATGCATGAAAGCTGCATAAGCTTTTTACAAAACCAATCGTTCCATGTTGTCAGAATTAAGGCTGTGTATGCAGAAGCGGGTATAAGGTAACCACTATTCGTATTCGGCCCGACATTAAGTATTAGTTATTAGGTCCACTATTCAGCCCCGAAGCGAATAGGAAGCGAATATTTGGTACAGCTCGAGTTGAAACACACATATTAACCTAATTAGCTGACACACACATACAAACATAATCAGTTGACACACTTCTTTCTTCTCTTGTCGTCTAACTGATAACAGGCTGTAGCCAAGAGTCACGGTGCCTCACTCATACAAACATAGTTAGTTGACACACATAAAAGAAACCTAATTAATTGACGCACGCACATATACAATTATAATTTGCCGATACACACAATTAAAACATAATTAGTTGACACACACATATACACACACCTAACTAGTTGACGCACACGTTCAAACATGTTTCTAAATCTGACCTTGGGCACGAATAGCAGACAGAGCGTGACTGTAGTGGACAGTAGGATGAAGGCCGCCTCCATGGCGTAGACCAGGGTCGGCTGGCTGGACAAGATGTTGGAGATGACCACTACACTGACCGACATAATCACTACGTTGTACACGTTCAACCCTGGAGAGAAGAAAAACCCAATAACACCACTTGACTGAGATCGAATGTGGTTCATTATTCCGAAGTAGCCGGTTCGATTCAGCTGCAAGCGATTTGACAGAAGACAGCTCTTCGTTGACTTCGACAGTCGTGTACAGCGCTGACTGTTTAATAGGCAATGGCAAACTACTGAACGGGTAGCGAGCGCGCTTTATTATTCCAAAGAACCCGGTTCGCGTCAGCGAAATGGGTATGGAGCACTGACCTCTTAGTAGGCAATAACAAATTCATCATCATCCTCGTGTAGCAGGTCCTTTGCAGAAAGTCGCTTTCATCACGGTCTACCTGACAGAAACTGTTTCTCTCGTCAGGTCTCCCGCCTCATGCACTTCCTACCCCGGGAGTCATTTATATCATGTGTCCATCTTCGTTCTGTTCGGCCCCTGCCCCTCCTTCCTGACACCATATCTTCTGCTAAAACTTTCTTTTCACTCTGCCGTGGCGTTTGAGATGGCCATAATATTTTAGCTTCCAAGACAAGATGCTATTAAGTAACCTGTCTTCCTTGAATTTCGGGTGTTTTAGACTGTTTGTATTATTTTTCTTCGTTGTCTATATTATTCTGAGAATCTTTCTATAACATTTCAGCTCAAAAGCCTCAATAATGGCAAACTACTGAATGTAAATGGAAAGGATGATCCTGGCTTTCGAACATAATACACATTAGACGAATTTTACGAATTTGTGATTTAGAACACAAATATGTAAGAGAGAAACACTTCGGAAGGACATCAGCAGCCTTTATGGTGCTTTCTTAATATCCTACCCCAAACAGGGAAAATCCACAGGTTACAGGACAGTCTAATATTTCAGGGGGTGGTAGATAGACTGCATGCAGTCGTGGGACTGGGACCTAGGCTGCATGCAGTCGTGGGACATAGGCTGCATGCAGTCGTGGGACCTAGGCTGCATGCAGTCGTGGGACCTAGGCTGCATGCAGTCGTGGGACCTAGGCTGCATGCAGTCGTGGGACTGGGACCTAGGCTGCACTCTCTCGTGGGTTGGGGTTTGGGCCAGTTCTAGATGTTCTGGGGTCGTTAGAGGCATTATAAGGCCGGGAAACCCAGTCTTGCCACCCTCTAAAATGTTGGACTATCCTGTGACGTCATCTGGGGTAGGATTTTACAAAAGAAATGTCTCTATTAGCAGTGGTGAGACGCTGCAAGCTAGTTTTGTTCGGGTACTACGTGGTGAGAAATGGTTCGATTGCAAAGGCTGTATTAAAAAAAAAAACATCACTGAGAGGGGGTGGAGGGATTAGTCGAAAAAGAGGAGGCAAAGAAAAAATTGGAATGACAACATCAAGTGATGGACAGGACTAATATACACTTGTTCAACAAGGAAATACAGAGAAAGATGTCGTGGTGCTAATGCTTCCATCGATAAACCCCCACAGCTCTAAGGGGTCAATGGTTATGTTACGTTTTAAGACCCCTTTGTGTCTAAGCATTTTCTCGGAACATATGTAGTGCTCGTGTAAACTGTCCGGAAAATTTCGAGCTCTCTTCTGTAAAATCACACATCGGAGGCTTCAATATAATGCAATGTTTGGATATCAGATTAGATTACAATAGGGAAATATATTTACGTTTCTAGCTTTTACTTAGTCGTTTACTTGTGCAGGATCACCTTTCTGTGTTTGTTTAGCCATATTGAGCTGCTAGCGGTGTGAGTTTGATCTCTGCCAGATCACAGATTATTCTGTAGAATCAAATTTTTGTTTTTGTTTGCCTCACGTCATAATCTTTCAGTTCAGTTCAGGAATTTAAATCACGTGATCCCAACAGATTGAGTGTCCATTCTCCCTTTATCAGGAACATATTTTTAAAGATGTAATCATATAGGAAAATATTGTTAAAGATGTAATCAATTTCAAGTTTACAATTTTCAATCTTTCATAATTTTTTTCCCCCATAGATTACTGTCAACTCTAATTTAAGAGACATGTATATATATATATAAAACAAAGTGCTTACTTCGTCGCTCCGCCGTCTTTCTGCTGCTTCTGCTACTGCAGCTACTTTTACTATTCTACTACTCTTAAAGATACTACTACTACTACTACTACTACTACTACTACTACTACTACTACTACTACTACTACTACTACAACTACTACTACTACTACTACTACTACTACTACTACTACTACTACTACGACTGCTACAATCACTACAAATACTACAACTACAGCTTCTGATGCTCATACTACTATTACTATTCTACTATTAAAGCTACTACTACTGCTACTATTACTACTACTACTACTAATACTATTACTACTACTACGACTACTACTATACTACTACTACAATCACTAAAAATACTACACTACAGCTTCTGCTGCTGCAACTACTATTACTATTCTACTACTCTTAAAGCTACAACTACTACCATTACTAATACTACTACTAATATTACTACTACTATTACTACTACTACTACTACTACTACTACTACTACTACTACTACTACTACTACTATTAATACGACTACTATTAATACTACTACGACTACTGATATACTACTACTACAATCACTACAAATACTACAAATACTACAACTCCTACAACAACTACTAATACTGCAACCACAACCTCAACTGCTACTACCACCAGAAAATCAGAAATGTTCAGGCGTGCCGTAACGAGAGCCATGCTCTGTAAAGGACCTGCCGAGTTTTGAATATTGAATTAACAATCGACATCGTAGCACTCCCGACACTCCCATAAGCGCTCCACTCCCATCTTCAACAGCAAGCGAAGAGTTCCAATTCCGAAATTACATGTAACTGTCCGATTGTACATCCGTCTAGCCTTTCACTTGAGTGTTGAACTTCAGCCAGATCACCTGGTAGCTCACCGCAAGACATTCTCCTCAAACCATAATGATCTATTTGTAACTCCACATTGTTCACTCGCCCCGAAAGGGACCTCACAACATCTAGCTTGTCATACATCAATTCATAACCAAGTGGTGCAGAGCCGACCAGTCTATCTGCTGAAAGACGATGACGTATTGGCCCCTCATATCACACGCTGTGATCTTTCTGTCTTGTCATGTCAAGTCTCAAGCAAAATGCTACACAATATAAGTATACACTTCGAGTCATCTTCAGACTACAAAAGCGTTGGATACAGAATTACTTACACTTGACAAAGAAGACACTATGAAGACCATTTTTGAACTAATACTGATAGAAGACTAAATAGATACAATAGCATGTGTGCATGCGAAATTAAGTGTGGATCAGACAGTATGATTACCAAGAGAAGATGGAAATGGCTTGGCCACGTTATGAGAATGAATCCTGATTTACCCGCCAAAACAGCTCTCACATGGACACCACAGGGAAAGAGAAAACAGGGGCGCTCAAAAACAACATGGAGACGAACGATGGAAAGTGACCTGAGTGCGGCATCTTTGACTTGGAAAACTGCACTGAAGATTGCACAGGACAGGAAAGCGTGGAAAGTCCTCTCTGAAGCCTCATGTGCCACTAGGCATAACGAGAAATGACTGATTGAGACAAGGAGGGGCGTATGAGAGGAAAAGAAGGACGAATTTGTAACCAGAGTGCTACAGGAACAGTTAGCTTCCACACCTTAAGACACTGCTGCGGTAGACTGAGCACCTATGTGTATGCCCGATGTGCTGTGATATATATTCTTAAATCAATATTCAAGAGGGTGCATGGTCTCGAGGCATGGTGTCCGTCTCAGTGCTAGAGGTTCCGGGTTTAATCCCCTGTAAGGGCTGGGATTTTTTCACGTGGACTTCGACTTCTAGTAAGTCCCCCTGGTCTCTGGGTTGTGAGATCGGACGCCCTTGTGTATTGTTGTGCAGTTGGAAATCGAAAAGAGTAGGTCGACCCAGCCTCAAATGGGTACCAGGATGGGCTGTCCTGGGAAAGTAAAGACGGCCGGCGTAATGCTGACCACATTACCCACCGAGTGCCGATTGGTCTGTAAAAATATGGGTGCTCTTTCCATATGCTCGATACGCCTAAGGGCGTGAAAAGGGATCTATACTTTTTTTTTTAAACATCGCTGCCCGGGAAAAATTAGGAGTTGAAAATCTACCCAAAGTATTTCAGGATCCTAGCCGGTGCTACAGGGCCTGTGCACTGTGCTGAGCTTCTTCGGACTCAGACTTGAGCTAGAAGAAGAAAGGAGCACTTGTGGGTTATACCCATGTGCCATGATGTTGATCCGTTGCTCAAAACCTCACATCAATAATCAGCAATCTTCGAAACATCAGCCATTACTGAAACAAGATGGAGACTGACCTATATACCGGGAGTCGTTTAGTGCCGGGATCTTCACGTGCCTCGTCTCCCATGCCATGTAGACACCGAAAATCAGCAGCAGGCCCTTGTAGACATAAAAGGCAGCCAACCACTTCTGCAGGTGGGCTGAGTGACAGGTGGCCAGTTGCTCCTGGAAGATCAGGTCGTCATCCTCGGCAGAGACCTGAGAAAACAACATGAAAGCCAGACAGTTGTGAGATATTTGGGAGCCAATCTGGCATTCGTGTACTACAAAAGCCAGGGCGCCCTAATGAAACCCCAAAATAAACGTTGATGAGAGAAGCCAAGGATGCTGGGCTGGATTCCATCAATGATATCAAAAGGATTACACATAATAGAATAAGACAGAGGAATAGACTGCAAGTCCTATATGACATAAAATAGCACAACTGAACACCGATGATGATGATTTGAAATAATATTAAATATATCTAATTCGTCTTTTTTCTTCTTCTTTTGTCCTTTTTTAAAATGCATCGTCTGTCTAAAGCTGTCAGATTACATCAGTAGATAAAACATCTCATCACTGGATTGCGCCTCCTCGTATCGCTAGCTGGGATATGAATTATTATCTCGGCAAAGGATAAAAATGTCCCAACAACTAGCTGAAGCATTTTTTTTAAAAGTGGGAAAACATGCGAGATGGCGATAATACAACCCAGAGATTACTGCGCCGAAGGGAAAATATTCCCACAAACGTAAATATTTATTTGGGCTCAATCGGGCCAAGTGTTTCAGCTGGTCCTAACAGAAATGGAAAAATTAAGGCACCATCTTCGACTATCGATTGGCTTTCTTAGCTGATCATTTTTCTGTGTTGGGACAAAATTAGCCAACAACAAAACGCGATCAGCTCCAGAAAGAGCTTTGGAAAGCAAACTTCGCAGCTGAAGCACCAACACAGAGCCAACATACGGGTTGGGGATGTGAGGCGGGAGGGGGATGTGTTAACCTTTACAATACTGGACCTGTTCACGTTTCCCGGCCCATTTACACACTTCCTCAGTCGGATATAGGTCAGAGGGATGTCACGTTGTACTGCTGTCTTCGAAAAGAGTCTCTCGTGTGACCTAGGCTCAGGCTGTGGGTAGGGGGGGGGGAGGTTGGGTTAGGGCCAGTTCTACATGTTCTAGGGTTGTTGAAATCTGTGTCATCGTGTAGTGCAGAAAACGCGACATCAACGCTGATGTCATTGGAGGGAAGACATTGTGACACCGCTGCCACGTAGAAGAGTCTAAGAAAATATGAATGAAAGGTCAGCCAGTGTGTTGATAGGCCGGGAAACGTGAACTGGACCGGAAATGATTATAATATGTACAGTCTCCACAATAAAGGATGGCTACAGTGTGCCTCTGTTGTCTTTGGGAATATTGCGAGGTGAGGACACATTCTCTTCCACTGTACTACACTCGTATCATTATCCAGAACGGTTGTCTTGTAACCGTCACTACTACTCCAGAACGGTTTTGTTGTAACCGCCACTACAACTCCAGAACGGTTTTGTTGTAACCGTCACTTCTACTCCAGAACGGGTTTGTTGTAACCGCCACTACTACTCCAGAACGGGTTTGTTGTAACCGCCACTACAACTCCAGAACGGTTTTGTTGTAGCCGCCACTTCTACTCCAGAACGGGTTTGTTGTAACCGTCACTACTAATCCAGAACGGTTTAGTTGTAACCGTCACTTCTACTCCAGAACGGTTTAGTTGTAACCGTCATTACTACTCCAGAACGACTTTGTTGTAACCGCCACTACAACTCAAAAACGGTTTTGTTGTAACCGCCACTACTACTCGATAACGGTTTTGTTGTAACCGTCACTACTACTCCAGAACGGTTTTGTTGTAACCGTCACTACTACTCTAGAACGGTTTTGTTGTAACCGTCACTACTACTCGAGAACGGTTTTGTTGTAACCGTCACTACTACTCGAGACCGGTTTTGTTGTAACCGTCACTACTACTCCAGAACGGTTTTGTTGTAACCGTCACTTCTACTCCAGAACGGGTTTGTTGTAACCGCCACTACTACTCCAGAACGGGTTTGTTGTAACCGCCACTACAACTCCAGAACGGTTTTGTTGTAGCCGCCACTTCTACTCCAGAACGGGTTTGTTGTAACCGTCACTACTAATCCAGAACGGTTTAGTTGTAACCGTCACTTCTACTCCAGAACGGTTTTGTTGTAACCGTCATTACTACTCCAGAACGGTTTTTTTGTAACCGCCACTACAACTCAAAAACGGTTTTGTTGTAACCGCCACTACTACTCGATAACGGTTTTGTTGTAACCGTCACTTCTACTCCAGAATGGTTTTGTTGTAACCGTCACTTCTACTCCAAAACGGTTTTGTTGTAACCGCCACTTCTACTAAAGAACGGTTTTGTTGTAACCGCCACTACTACTCCAGAACGGTTTTGTTGTAACCGCCACTTCTACTCCAGAACGGTTTTGTTGTAACCGCCACTACTACTCCAGAACGGTTTTGTTGTAACCGCCACTACTACTCCAGAACGGTTTTGTTGTAACCGCCACTACTACTCGATAACGGTTTTGTTGTAACCGCCACAACTACTCCAGAACGGTTTTGTTGTAACCGCCACTTTTACTCCAGAACGGTTTTGTTGTAACCGCCACTACTAATCCAGAACGGTTTTGTTGTAACCGCCACTTCTACTCCAGAACGGTTTTGTTGTAACCGCCACTACTACTCCAGAACGGTTTTGTTGTAACCGCCACTGCTACTCCAGAACGGTTTTGTTGTAACCGCCACTACTACTCCAGAACGGTTTTGTTGTAACCGTCACTACTACTCCAGAACGGTTTAGTTGTAACCGCCACTGCTACTCCAGAACGGTTTTGTTGTAACCGCCACTTCTACTCCAGAACGGTTTTGTTGTAACCGCCACTACTACACGATAACGGTTTTGTTGTAACCGCTGCACTACTACTCGATAAACGGTTTTGTTGTAACCGCCACTACTACTACTCTAGAACGGTTTTGTTGTAACTGTCACTACTACTCTAGAACGGTTTTGTTGTAACCGCCACTTCTACTCCAGAACGGTTTTGTTGTAACCGCCACTACTACACGATAACGGTTTTGTTGTAACCGCCACTACTACTCGATAACGGTTTTGTTGTAACCGCCACTACTACTCTAGAACGGTTTTGTTGTAACTGTCACTACTACTCTAGAACGGTTTTGTTGTAACCGTCACTACTACTCTAGAACGGGTTTGTTGTAACCGTCACTACTACTCGAGACCGGTTTTGTTGTAACCGTCACTACTACTCTAGAACGGTTTTGTTGTAACCGTCACTACTACTCGAGAACGGTGAAATTGTTTTACTGCTTTTCCTATCTTGCAAGTCTAGTTTAACTGTGTGAAGAAAAAATAATAATTAATAATAATAATAAAAATTATAATAATAACAAAGAGCTGAATGGCAACTAAATGTAACAATACTTCATAGAAAATATAACATGTATAAACACATATTCTAATTGAGAACCTCTATATATATATATGGGGCCAGGAAAAGGGAATGCGGGGGTTTGGGGGGGGGAGGGGGTAAGTACGTTTAAAACATATTCTAGAATGATGTCTCAAGGTATTGCGGGGAGATGGGCGGCCAAAACAAAAAAAAGTGTATGGGCGGGAGATGGCGGCAGAAAAAAAAAGGGTGTGGGGGGGGGGGGGGGGGTTCCTTGAGATGCCCAAGCCTCCATGTTCCAGTGTCAAGGCTCACAGATAGCTTTGTGGGCACAAGTAATTATAACACCTGGAGTATGTCACCCGAGCAGCAGTAGCGTAGTATGTAGAACTCTTGCCTGCTGGTTTCGTGATTCGATGTTCGAATCCCCATTCACTATGTTTTCAAACACAAATAAAATTCAGCGACGCACTGACAGACAACTGCAGGGCAAGCCAGCCAGTCAGCCAGATTCGACACGTAGACAGACAAAGAAACATATCCACACACAGTCAACCAGACAGATACGACACGTAGACAGGCAAAGAAACATATCCACACACAGTCAACCAGACAGATACGACACGTAGACAGGCAAAGAAACATATCCACACACAGTCAACCAGACAGATACGACACGTAGACAGGCAAAGAAACATATCCACACACAGTCAACCAGACATATACGACACGTAGACAGGCAAAGAAACATATCCACACACAGTCAACCAGACAGATACGACACGTAGACAGACAAAGAAACATATCCACACACAGTCACAACAAGATCGATACGACCCACGTAGACAGGCCAAGAGACTATATCCACACACAGTCAACCAGACAGATACGACACGTAGACAGGCAAAGAGACATATCCACACACAGTCATCCAGACAGATACGACACGTAGACAGGCAAAGAAACATATCCACACACAGTCAACCAGACAGATACGACACGTAGACAGGCAAAGAAACATATCCACACACAGTCAACTAGACAGATACGACACGTAGACAGGCAAAGAAACATATCCACACACAGTCAACCAGACATATACGACACGTAGACAGGCAAAGAAACATATCCACACACAGTCAACCAGACAGATACGACACGTAGACAGACAAAGAAACATATCCACACACAGTCAACAAGACAGATACGACACGTAGACAGGCAAAGAGACATATCCACACACAGTCAACCAGACAGATACGACACGTAGACAGGCAAAGAGACATATCCACACACAGTCATCCAGGGACAGATACGAACACGTAGACAGGCAAAGAAAACATATCCACACCAGTCAACCAGACAGATACGACACGTAGTCCAGGCAAAAGAACATATCCCACACACAGTCCAACAGACAGATACGACACGTAGACAGACAAGAAACATATCCACACACAGTCACCAGACAGATACGACACCTAGACAGACAAAGAAACATATCCACACACAGTCAACCAGACAGATACGACACGTAGACAGGCAAAGAGACATATCTACACACAGTCAACCAGACAGATACGACACGTAGACAGGCAAAGAAACATATCCACACACAGTCAACCAGACAGATACGACACGTAGACAGGCAAAGGAAAAATATCACAGTCCACACAGTCAACCAGGACAGATACGACAACGTAGACAGGCAAAGAAAACATATCCACACACAGTCAACCAGACAGATACGACACGTAGACAGGCAAAGAAACATATCCACACACAGTCAACCAGACAGATACGACACGTAGACAGACATACAAACGTATCCACACACAGTCAGACAGACAGACGTATGGATGGACTGATGGACAAACGTATGATGGATGTATGGGCAGACGGTCCATTCATAGACAGACAGATGGACGAAAGGACGGACATACAGAGAGAATATCGTGGCAAGCCTCTGTAGCCAGGACAACCAAAGACACGCTGTATATAGACCATAATATGTGACATCAAAGGATGAAGCAGCCTACCTCTCTGGTGATATGTTGACCTGGCTCGACCCATGGGATCCACGATTACCCAGGCAGAGACCAGACACAGAAATCCACGGCCAGGAAGCACCCCGCTGATCACCAGCCAACTGGGTGTCCTTGGATCAGCTGTGGAAGGCGGTGGCGAGCACGCGGTTAATGGAGTGGTGAATTAATGAGTGGATGGATGGTTGGCCAATCGATGGCTCGCATGGGTGTATTGATTGTGTGGATACTTGGAAGGATTTGCTTTGTGGATCGCATGGGTTGATCTAATGAGTGATTTAATGGTTCAAATGTGCGAAGAGGATAATCAAGTTGACGAGATTATTTGGTGTATAAAATTAAAACCAGAGGTGTTAATATGGATTAGGGTAATTTTGAATTAATGCTGGAATTTACGCAATGGTACGATTGGAAGGAGGTGGATTGAGTGGAGAGAGAGATGGGAGGGAGGATTGATGGAGAGATGATGAGAGGATGGATGATGATGTGATTGTGGAGGAGAGATTGATGTGTTGATCGGGGGTGGTGGAGGGGGGGGGGGAAATTAATGACATTTCAATGTGGGATGAAGGGAGACTGGATGCAAAATATTCGTGGAGCGTATTTAAAATTACTAATATAAACGCATTACACCATTGAAAAATAGATTACTTTATTTACAAACGTTTGATTCCAGTTAAGACGACCTCTCTTATTAAGTTTCATAAAATTACAACGGAAGGTTACAACCTTCTACCCTACAAAATTTATCTGTTAACAAACAAAAAATAAGAAAACCCTGCCATTTCCCCAAATTTGGGGGGAAACTCCACCCATGAAATCACATAACATCTGTGGCCCCCGGGACCCCTGGATGTAATTTCCCCCCGGAGTCACGTGACCCGTTTTCAGGCTGCCCCTGGGGATCCAGACGCCAAAGACTTTTTAATCCCCAGCTTTTAGATTGATCTCCCCTTTGGGGGAAATGACGTTTTATTCCTCCTATGGTATTCCCAAATGGGTTTTTCCTTACACAAGGGATTTCGATTTTATTTCAATTAGG
>CAJHNH020002342.1:94535-112897 GCA_905116865.2 Candidula unifasciata | reverse complement strand
GTGAGTTTCATGCTTTTTAATGTGGAAAAATATGAAAGGGGAAAAAATAGAATATATATTTACAGCCTAATAGTGCAATAGTACTTCAAGAGCTGAATATTGAAGAGGGTTGGCTAGTAAAGACAATAAAACAAAGAAAATTGAAATATTTTGGTCACTTGAAACGTCATGGAGGTCTAGAGAGAACAATAATGGAGGGGTATATGCCTGGGAAGAGAGGAAGAGGAAGGCCAAGGAGAAGATGGGTGCAGGATGTGGCAGATGATCTCCAGATGGGTGTATCAGACGCAGGACATCTTGCTCATGATAGGAAGGTTTTCCGGAGGGTTGTTATGGCAGCGAGGTTCCGCGAGGGACATGCTACTGAATGAATGAATGAACGTCCCTACCTCCCTGTTTCATGTATTCGAATAGTTTTCGATATCTACTAATAAAATGGATACCATGAGATCTTCTAGAAAATAAATACAAGGGATGTGGTAGTCATCCCATTATCCACTAGGTCGTTTTGTCTTTACATTTATGGAATTAATCCCATACACCAAGAACGCAATATGGCGCAACGTAATCTTTTCCTCTCACCATAATATAGTATGATCGTGGCCATCTATCCTCATTTTGTAGGAAATTGTAGTTAAGAAGTATTGAATATTTTCTAAGTTACATTTTTCTCACTTTGTCAACTTAGGAACAAAGCCAGGTTTGTTTGACAACGTTACTCAATATCATATATTACTGAAAAATTGTCATTCCTTTTCACAACCTCTTCGGATTTTTCTCTCTAGTTCTTCGGGACTGAATTACTGATCTGGTTCAAGAAATATTAACACTATCATCTTGCAATTACTGATCTGGTTCAAGGATTATCATCACTATCATCTTGCAATTACTGATCTGGTTCAAGAAATATTAACACTATCATCTTGCAATTACTGATCTGGTTCAAGAATTATCAACACTATCATCTTGCAATTACTGATCTGGTTCAAGGATTATCAACACTATCATCTTGCAATTACTGATCTGGTTCAAGAATTATCAACACTATCATCTTGCAATTACCGATCTGGTTCGAGAATTATCAACACTATCATCTTGCAATTACTGATCTGGTTCAAGAATTATCAACACTATCATCTTGCAATTACTGATCTGGTTCAAGAATTATCAACACTATCATCTTGCTATTACTGATCTGATTCAAGGACTATCAACACTACCATCTTGCAATTACTGATCTGGTTCAAGAATTATCAACACTATAATCTTGCAATTACTGATCTGGTTCAAGAATTATCAACACTATCATCTTGCAATTACTGATCTGGTTCAAGAATTATCAACACTATCATCTTGCAATTACCGATCTGGTTCAAGAATTATCAACACTATCATCTTGCAATTACTGATCTGGTTCAAGAATTATCAACACTATCATCTTGCAATTACTGATCTGGTTCAAGAATTATCAACACTATCATCTTGCAATTACTGATCTGGTTCAAGAATTATCAACACTATCATCTTGCAATTACTGATCTGGTTCAAGAATTATCAACACTATCATCTTGCAATGCTGGTTGAGCACCAAACTGGGTTTGCAGCATATTTTTCCCCAAATCATACTTTCCGTCAAATCCTAAACGTTTTAGTTGAGCTGATCGACTTCATTGCACGGAATGTTCGCTACATAATTCGGCCTCTCTCCGCAAAATGGGCTAGCCGTCTGCCGAAAGTGTCGCACAAAGGATGAACTCCACAACTTCAATGATCACAAGAGACCCCAAGGAGCCATGAAATGAACAAGGCGTCCGTGTATAGAAATCCACGTTTTTCAAAGCAATAGACAATTGGTTTGACTACATCGTCATGTCGGCGTCTGTGGCTTAGGTTGCAAAACTCGCTTCGTAATGCTGGGTTAGATCCTAGCTGCAGACGTTTTATCTTGCGTTAGTTTGTTTGTTTGTTTTAGTATCCAGAAGCCATGAGTTGTTAACCCCTAGGCTCGGTATTATGAATATCCTTTCGGCCTTGATTCCATTGTAAATACCGTAAATATGGGAGAAATGTGGCTTTTCTGCCTATCCCCGCGAGTGAACCCGGACCACAAGGAGTTCGTCACCCGCTCACCGCGCAATCCGGTTTAGCCAACTACGCTAGAGAGACGGGCTTGCGTTGGTTTCGACAGTGGTACCAAGGGCTGACCACTTAGGAAGCAATGGCAAACTACTGTAGGTAAATGCAGTGGTTTGTTTGGGTTTGCGACGTCCTGTTAAGGATACGCAACTAACTTTTTTAACTTCGTCATATTGACCCCTTTTCATACATTCCTTTCTATTCAGTGCACTCTTTCAGGAATTCAGTCCGGCGCCTTTGGCAAATCTGAGCCAAGTTCTTGCTAGACTTTCTCTAGGACGCCCTCGGTTTCTTCAACCAATTTATATCCTTTTAAAGTGCGTTTTGTGATTCTCTTTCTGCTTATTCCTAGGATCTTCTCAATGTATCGCCATCTTCTCTGTCTTACAGCTCTTGTTATCAACGAATGTCAACACATTTTCTTCCCCTTTCATGAATTTATCTCATTTAACTCTTTAAGAGCCAGGGGATTTAGCATCAGAGACCCAATAGTCAAGAGAGACGTAAAATCGGCCCATCTTCCGTTCATTGGATTTCTAGGTAAGAATCTATGAACGTATAATGCGTTACTTGAGACTCAGAGAGTTAATAGTTTCCAGTCTCAGCATGTTCTTGTTTGCGCAAATTTTCATGTCACTGTGAACTTATCAATTAGTACTACTATTTATATAGTAGTTTTCAGTGCGGCTTCGTGACGAAGAGGTTAGTGAGTGCGGTTAACAGTTTCATGAGTACTAGGGATCGTTTCCGGTGGTGAAAGGTAAAAAAAATGTGAATTATTATGCGAGAGTTCCGCCGTGGAAGAGATTAAGGTCTCACCATATTCTCACTGACAATAGTGGTCCACTGTAGCCAACCTTCATTGCGGAGACGACACAGAAACAAATAATTTTTTTATTTATTTCAACTCAATTTCTTACGTCAGTTTCTCTAAACCATCTGATACTTTTTTTGCGATCGTTTGTTGCCCCAAGGGTCCAGCAGCACAGGTCATCAACATCATCATCATCATAAACCACTTCTGCCATTAAGCGCCGTGGGGAGGAATGATTTGCGATCCAGTGCACGTTGGCTGCCACTGGCTATTGTCATGCCGTGAAGGCGTAGAGTGTCTTTAATTTTGTCGATCCATTTTTTCCGCGGCCGTCCTCTTGCTCTTGTAGTTGATCTTCCGAGATATGGTGCTTGTGATGGTATTTGGTCTTGCTGCACTCTAACGAGATGGCCAAACCACTTGATCTGCTGTTTCTCGATGAATCTAGTACAAGGTGTCGTTCCCACAATTTGCCTGATAGTTTTATTATTCACAGATAGTTCTTCATAATTGTCTTGATAAATGAAAGTATTACTTTGTGTGTGCAAAGTGGGTTAAGTTTACTAACCTGTCATCAACATAAGATGTAGGAGGTAAAACAAGAAATCACACTCTCTTCTTATTTTATTTTTCAGCTCTGTAAATACCTTTGACCAACCAAGTTGACCGTATTTGCTGTAGGCCTTGAGAAAGCAAGATTGCGTCATCGCAACAGACGGTATTCACCGGTAATAAATCAGAAAAGAGAAGCTTAACAGGGAAGATAGTCCAGAGAATCAATGACTTTATAACACAAAGCGGTCTTACCACTGCTGCCCTGTCAATATTACCGCCTCTTGTAGTCTGTCGGAAGTCCTGTTGGATGCCTATACACTGGGGGGAAAAGTGTCTACAAAATGCACTTTAAAGATAGGAACCAAATGTGTGAGCTTTCAAAAAAAAAAAAAAAAAAGGTTGTCTTTAGGAAACGGAGAGGGAAAAAGGGAAGGGGGGGGGGGGCGGTGGTTTAAAGGCTATAGCTCGTCTTTGGATCTGAAGGCCGTGGGTTCCGATACTGAAGAAGCCGGACTTGTTTCAAAGATGGATTAAACTTTCATGAGAAGCTAAGCTGAACGGCGTAATGATGCCAAATCACCCAAGTGCCATTTTGTCTGTAAAGTATAAGTCTAACGCTGTACGCTTGGGCGTAAAAAAGAGGTTCTTTCAGTTTTAGTTGTATAGGAAACGATTGTTTAGTCGTGTAACTGGTAAGGAAAGTTAGTATCTAATGTAAATAACATAATTCGCTGAATACTTTGTGTTTAGCAAGTGTGAATTATCCAAGAAGCAACCTAAATCCTTGCTTCTCACTAGTCTATTTACTGTTGAAATCATGATACTGTTGGAGAAACTACTTACTACCTGGTAAGGTAATTGCTGTTTCAATTTTGTAGCTAACGGACCACTCCACAGTTGCTCCGTTTCTGTGCCATCGAAAATCACACAACTTGTCAATCACTGTACCTTAATTAAAAATAACACAGACTGCAGTCTCAGCAAAGCGAATAATATACGCACACATTAAATGCCTAAGACAGCTGTCACAAGTGCCAACACAAACAGGTCGACACTAGAAGTATATACACTTTACTATCGATAGAAGCAGCACGTACAAGCATGTTTCAACTCAGTGATTCCCAACCTGTGGGCCGCGGTGCCCCGGTGAGCCGCGACCTCTTCACGGGGGCGCAACGAAGTATTCAAAGATACACGGGCTTTTTTTTTTAAAAAATCTCTTACATACAAATTGTCATACTTTTGCTTAGGTAAAGGTGCCGTGGACAAATGTTAACTCAAAAATATGTGCCGCGACTAAGAAAAGTTTTGAAAACACTGTTTAACTGACCGTATACTTCAACAAACAGTGACACATAGACTAAGTGGAAATAGAAACAAACAAGAAAATCAATGGGCAGAGGGAATAGGAGTCACTGTAAACTCTTCCCCCACTCGCCCCCCACACACACACTTCCGCACACTCTTCTACTGTCATACCTCACCTCGATACCGCAGTGCAAAAGGGACACACGAGTGTGAAATACTTTCTATTTACTTATGCCGTTGTGTGTGTTTAGGTAAAAACTAAAGTTAAGGTCGTATAGGCCATATAAGACTAGACCTATATTTTTATAGACCTTTCAACATAAGATGGGTGATGTGGTCACCGCCTTTACTTTACCGGATTGCAGTCGTACCCACTAAGGGCTGGGTCGACCTAGGAGTTAAGGTCGTTTTGAAAAAAGTCTTGCTCCTTCAGGAAGCGAACCCACGACTTGGTGACCGGCACGCGAGCGTTGTGTTTACGTACCACATAATATTATGTTAGTTTTACAAACTAACAAGACGCTGGTTCCATCCTTGGTAAGAGACGGAGTTTTTTTTTTACTGCTCAAAAAATAAAAATCCTAACATTTACACTGTGGGGTGGGGCAATAAACCTAACGAGCTCTGACAAGCATGCCATAAAAGGCGACTAATTAGAGGTTAACTGAATTTGCATGTATTGCAAATATTAGGTTAGTTGCTTATCCTTTACAGGACGTTGCAGAACCAACCCCATCAGCCCCTGGCTGTTGTGTGGTTTCACTATGCAAATTTACGTCCAGTAGTTTGCCATTGCTTTCTGGACTGTCGGCTTCCTGATACCACTGTCGAAACCAAAGCATGGCGTATGGCCCGCTGCTGGAATCGAACCCGATACCCCGGCATTACGAAGCGTTCGCATCGACTTAGCCACAGAGCCGACGTTGCAAATATGCATATCTAAATGCAAATCCTGCAACCCACAACATAACATGACAACCACCATTTTAAAGGCGAATCACGAAGAAAAAGAAAGGTAAGACAAAGAAGAAGGAGCAGAACGAGGAGGAGAAGAGGAAGGATAATGAAAGAAGAGAGGTCAACGCATGGGGACGCTCAGAGAACAGTAAAGAACCCATTTAAGACCGACCCATATACGTATTCACAACAGGACAAATCAGAAATCAGAGGGCAGCTTGTTCTTACCTAATGCCTTGAAAAAGAGAAATGTCATGTCAAAGATGTTCGCTTACTTGACAGGAATGTGACGTGTCCAAGCGCAAGCTCGTTGACAAACGTCGAAGCCCTTTCAGACCCTCTCAGCTTCTTAAATGCACTTGTCTCCCTTGTGATCCTTTCTGCTTCCCCTTGTCTGCATTTTAACCCACCAACGGAACATAAGCCGTCAGTTGTTGTTGTTCGTTTGGCGAGGAAGGGGACAGCAACAACCTGACCATGTTCAACCCTGCTGAGAATAGCTTCAGCTGCAGTTACATATTAGAGCTACACCTATATTTTACAGACCAGTCGATATTCGTTGTGTGATGTGGTCACCTTTACTTCCATTAACTCCACCTGGTGTCTATTTGAGTCATGGTCGACTTAGGAGCCAAGGTTCTTTTTTCGAAAAACAATGCCGACTATAATAGAACTTGAACCCACGACTTCGGATCCTCAGGCGAGCTCTAACCGCGACACCACGGCACCTTTCAGTTACAATTGTGGTTTTTTTTTTTTTGCTCCAAGCTTAAATTGTTCCTTGTCCCAATAGTTTGATCTGTCACTCTGAAAACGTCTGCATCCTCCATTTCGGTTTTGTAGAAAGGATGAAGGTTCCACCTTTCCCTGACCTTTTACATGTCGTGTGGGTGTGATTATATAATAGTTAATTGTTACAGTCAATCTCGTTTGTTTTCGTTTTTTTTTTTGGGTCGGTGTGTAACGGCCGTTCCGTCTGTACTCCGTAAAAACATCAATATCTTGAGGCCTCAGAGATGTGGTTTTACAGAAGACCCTTAGAATTCCTCAGACGGCAAAGAAGAGTAACTCAAATGTTTTGAAAGAGGCGAGTGCTGGAAGACAACCTATCACAAACATCAAAAAGGGACAGTCAATATTCTTTGGTCATGTTATGAGAAGAGGAAAAATGGAACATGTTGTTACAACTGGAAAGATTTGTGGAAAGAGAGACGGTGGAAGACAGCGCAGGAAGATTCTTGACGGCCTTGTGTCGTGGCAGGGAGGTCAACACACGAACAGATATCCGCAGTTGCGGATCGCATTTTGTGGGAAGGCATGATCGCCCACGCCAGTCATTAACGCACTTTATGATGCAGTCTTGTTTTATATTCCAAAAAAAAAAAAAAGTTATTCTTGTAATATGCTACAAAATAGAACATACATCTATAATTATAGCTCTAGAACTTTTTAGATTTCATAATTTTAATCAATATAAGTATTTATTATACTTCAAGATTTGGAGATTATAGATGGATTTGTGAACCAGGGAAAATGATGATGACAATATGACAAAGATCAATTAGTATTGGCTTGTTATCTAATCTGAAACAGAAAATATATAGATCTATACATTACACTAGTGGAACTAGTAAAATCAAGGCATTCAATCGAGCTAGCGGACAACAAGTCAAACAGGACAATCTATATTATTAAAAATGTTAATTTTCGGAGTTTGTTAACTATATACTCGGAAACTACTGAACCGATTGCTTTCAAATTTTAACACAACGTTGCCTTTGACTCATAGCGTGTTTGTTTTGTCAGAAAATCACACAAACCACGAACGACGTAGCCCCAGAAACAGTCAAATCATTATTTGTTTCGCTGCCGGCCCGGATTAGTTTTTAGTTGATTGGCCATTTTTGACTGCTGAGCTCTTTTTGAACTTTGCATTACTATTTAATTTCATTTCCACTATCCACGGAGAGTCTTTGGTAGCGTAGTTGTAAATATGTTGCCTATCATGCGGACGACCCGCGTTCGATTTCCCGCTAGGTGATATAATCTTTTTAGCCCTTAACTGGGCCTCTGGCACGTTGTGTTGTGGTTTATGGCTAGGCTGCGATATCTACGCCTTTTTTCCGATTTGGGGTTTACAGCTGGCTTGCGATAGCGGCGACGTGATGCTCAATGGTCATGTCACTTGTAATCTTCGTTCGCCCTCGAGAGGGCCGTTGGCACGTTGTGTTGTGGTTAACAGCTAGGCTGCGATATATGACCTAAACTCTTTAGTCTTCGGTAATATAGTGGTAAGTATTCCACCCTTCACGCGGGTGACCAGTGTTCGATTCCCCGCTGGGTGATAATTGTTTATTTTCCCATTAAAAGGGTGGTTGCCACGTTGTGTTGTGGTTTACAGATAGATGCTATATCTGCGCCTTTCACCCAAAGACATCTGATTTCAGTTGTCCCAATTAGCCTCCCCGCGACGCTTCTTGGTCAAAAACTATTCGGCGATGACAGCAACTGTTAACTAAGACGTCTTACAGTCCAGTTTAGTTTGGGTGGACATGGATGCCAAGGTCAGTTAAAAATCGTCCCTTCGGAGAGGGAGAGATGACGGGTGAAGCGTATTTTTCTCCGCTATTCGTGAGTACAGTGCACTATTTACTGTGGGTTCCATCACTGGTTAGGTGATGTTCTTTTTTTTCTATGCCAGGGGCACAATTAAACTAAATAGTCTGTGGCGACAGCTTAGGGCGCTAACCATTCTCGCTACACTGACCTACACAGACTGTAGTGACAGTTTTTGTTGTTGTTGTTGTGATGGTGGTGGTGGTAGTGATAGCAAAAGTACTGGTACTGGATGGGTGATGTGGTAGCTGTTACACTGGCCACATTTACTTCTCAGTACAAATGAATGTTACCAATTTTAGTCTGGGTGGACACGGATGCCAAGCTCAATTTAGTTACAATATTTCGTCAGATGATGACTTTCTCATCCTTTAGAGAGGATGATATGATTAGTGGTGGTGGGGGGGGGGGGGGGGTAAGGGGGGTTGATGCCAGACAACGTTAACTGAAAGAGCTAAAAAAATTGTTTAAAAGTTCTCATTTTTTAACTATTTCTATTTTAATAATTTCGCCATGGATGATTTTTCAATCCTTCGGAGAGGAAGATATGACTTGGTCGAAAGAAGAGAAGGGAGGGGGGGGGGGGGTTGATATGACAGACACTGTTAGCTGAGAGCTATTTTCTTTCTTCTCCATTTCACCATTTTGGGCCACAGCAACGCGTGGCCGGGTACAGCTAGTATATTTATATACACAATAAAAGGGAAAATATACACTACATGATTGGAACCAATAGAACAAGACATGCAATCTAGCTAGAGAAAACGTTAAATTGGACAATATACACATATACAATTAAAAAGCAAACACACACACACATACACACACACAGACACACACACACACACACACACACACACACACATATATATATATATATATATATATTCACACACACACACACACCCGGTTGATCTATACACTACTTTATGTTGAGTCCATTAAAACAAGACGTGCAATCCAACTGGAGAAAACAGCTTTAATATAAATCAATTTGTAGGGCTTATACAATTTATAGGTCACACCAGTGTACTTAAATTGTATTATTTTCATCGCAAAATAATAGCTCGATGTCCCGTTTTCAGCTGATAAAATTAGTGGGATTATCCCGTTTTCAGCTCAAGATATTATGGTCACTCTAGTAGTTGTGGCTGTGCTCCTGTTATCTGATATGATGGTCCTCTTCTAGAATTATTATGTCCTATTCTCTGTCCTTGAGATCTTGGCTTTCACTTATGGTCTTGCTGAGTGTCCATTATTTCAGTTGTGAATCCTTATAAGGGTCGGTATTAAAAAGGTTCTGTACTGTTATTTAAGCATCCCTGTCAAGTACTAAAGCTGTGACTGACCAATACAGCTTTGTACAGCACTGATCTTACAGTTTTAAAATTGTGAATGTCGTTACTGTCGAAATTCAAGTTCAAGCAGGTCAAGCATTCCTCATCGGTGGCAAACTTCCTGCCTTTGTCAAATATTTGTTGCACTGCGTCGCCTCAATAAGAAAGGTTAACAGCAAAGGGTGAGTTCACTCATTGCTTTCTGTAAGGATATTACAAGGTGAATCCCCAGTCTTTTACACGGAGCCACTCTTGTACCAGAGTGCAGCGACGAGGACATAAGGGAATTGTCGTCAACAAAGTCAAGATTATTTAGAGCCTAGTCTCTTCTACAAGGGGAATAATTGATGTCTTCTTATTTCAGTCATTAGTGAGAGATACAAGGTGTTACAGGCGAAAATGTACCTTAAAGTCGCAGGGAACACCTTCTATACGAGGCATTGGGAGATAACACTGAATATCGGCTGGAGAAAAGCTCCTGGATATCGCAGGCAGAAGTCACGATCAGAACTGTTTGTGCTACTGACAAGACACCCCCATGGCGAGTAATGGGTTACAGTGCCATCCAGCAAAACAGACTTGTACAAAGTTATAGTTAACATAGACCCAAGGTGCCGGGAGTTATCTGGTGAAACAGATACATTATTGCAAGAGCTAATCAATAAAAATTCTCGCCCATGAGACATTGTTATATACACAGAGGGGTCTGAGGTGTGAGGTAAAATGAGTGGTAAGGTTTTATTGCAATGGTTGATGGGTACTGCATGAAAACAGAGAGCCTCACGTATACCGTCACAACATCAGGCATACGAATAGAGCTGGAGGCGACAACGGCAGCTTTCCGATGGCTTGAGAACTACACAGCCCATCATGTGGTAATTGTAACGGATTCACAGAACATGTTTTGGACAATGGAAACTGGCATCCTACGCCCAGATTAAGCTAACATCGGCTGATTTGACTCTGATCAAAACACATCATGGATTGTTTTTCCAGGAAATTCGGGTGTGCAGATTAATGAACATCCTAATAGATTGGCTACTGCCGCTCCTTTGGGTACTTGACTTCATTATAATAAACCGGAAGTGGGGAAGGCTGTCTGGGATCAAGTAGGCAGTGCAATGGGACAGACTCAGTAATGAAATGTTGACAGACTAATTCAGCGGGGGGTGAGGAGAAGGTCTGAAAAAATGCAACACTGAGGAGGCAAACTTTTTAACCAGGTAGCTACTGACACTACTAGCATGTAGACGCTTTGTTGACTACTGAGGAAGGAGACTGAGCACGCGTGGGAGTGTCCCGAGTACGTGGATGTCATCTCTTGATTGATTGATTGACTGATTGATTAATCAACTGATTGGTTGATTCATTCGGAAAATCTAATAAAGATTGATTTTTTGGCTATACAATCAAGTCGCTTGCCTCGCTTCACGAAGGCCCCCGGGTTCATTTCATGGACTACAATGTGTTTCAGGAGTGCAATTTGTTTTATGCAGTCACTGGGCATCGTCGGTAGTAAGCGTCTTTTTGATTTTTTCTCCACGTTATGCCGGTGTGTTGGGAAATGAGCAGGCAAATATACTGGCTGGCTCTGCACCACTTGGTGGTGAATTGATGTATGACAATTTAGATATTGTGAGGGCCCTTTGGGAGTGAGTAAACAGTGCGGAGGAGCAGATAAATCATTACGGTCTAAGGAAAATGGCGCTGCAAGGGGATCTCAACACTTAGGGAAAGGATAGGACGAATATACAGTCAGACGATTACTGGCACCATCGGATATAGAACTCTTCGCTTGCTGCTGAAGATGGGGACTGAGCACTTATGGGAGTGTCCCGAATGTTGTGATGTCGATTCTTAATTCAACATTCAACATTTTGTGCAGCTACGAAAATGCCTCCTGCTTTTTGTGACCTTCAGCAGACCTTCTGCTGTTCTGCTAAGAAAGACCACGCCATATGATCTGTGCATTGAAATGAATACTCTGAAACACAAATCGAATTTAAAACTTTACGAATCATTATCATCATCATCATAATGTGCCTTGTCAGTTGGTGTAGGCTCTCATGCATTTCCATAGATCACGATCCCTGGTTGCCTGCCTTTACGAATAGTAAAGAAAAAGCAAAGATCTCTTTTGACGCGTTTTTACAGACCATCGGTACTAGGTGGGTAATGGGGTCAACACTACGCCGTCCGTCTTTACTTCCCCAGAACAACCATCAGGGTACCAATTTTAGGCTGGAAGAAGAAGAAGAAGAAGAAGAAAAAGAAGAAGAAGAAAAAGAAGAAGAAGAAGAAGAAGAAGAAGAAGAAGAAGAAGAAGAAGAAGAAGAAGACGGAAGAAGAAGAAGAAGAAGAAGAAGAAGAAGAAGAAGAAGAAGAAGAAGAAGAAGAAGAAGGAAGAAGAAGAAAAAGAAAAAAAAAGAAAAAGAAGAAGAAGAAGAACAACAACAACAACAATAACAACAACGACAACAACATCAACAACAACAACAACAAACAAAAAATGAGGGGGAGAGGAGTGGTAGGAGGGTGAGGGAAGAAGGAATACAAAATATTATCTACCTGTTTATATTTATAAATCGCTGAACAAGAAACTCTCCAACATGTCCTTGCTTTTGTGTAATCGATATCCAAGAAGTGTGTTTCACTGCACAGCGATCAATTACCAGTGCCAAGTGCTTTAACTCGGCTCTCACCTACATCCAGGGCTACCTTTATTGTCCCGTCTAAGTAGTCGGTAGTTCAGGTTTCATTTTTACCGCAAACAGGTTACCCCTTAATTGCTCTGTTTCTATGCTAGTGAATATCACACAAACTGTTTTTCATTATCCAATTTTGAAAGTAGTGAATAGACAGCTGTCTCAAACACTAAACTACTTTAAGTCACAAACCAAGAAATTCTAGACAATATGATAACCAAGAGAAGATGAAAATGGCTTGGCCACCTCATGAGAATTAATCTTGATATACCTGCCAAAGCAGCTCTTACACGGATACTAAAGGAAAAGAGAAAAAAGGGGTCACCCAAAAACAACATAGAGACGAACGATGGAAATTAACCTGAGTACGGCGTCTCTGACATGGAAAACTGCACTAAAAATTGCACAGGACAGGAAAACATGGAAAGTCCTCTCTGAAGCTTCTTGTGCCACTAGGCATAAAGAGAACTGATGATGATGAATAGACAGCTAGTCCCGGCAAAATCCAGAAGCAGACACACAATAGATGTATAAGATACTCGCTAGAGGAGTGAACCAACTGACCGTCACTAGAAACACAGTTTGTCGTCACCGTAATCTGGAAACGGTATTTCATTAGGAAAAACGCGTGAGCAAAACTTAGCCTGACCAACTACCATTTTCTGCAAATTACAGTGCAAACTGCGGCATTAGATGCTTCTGATGATCTAAGCACTGAACAGATTTTGTTGACCTCCCTCCCCCCTCCCTCCCCCACCAGCCGTCTTAAACATTTTGAGCCCCTGCGCAAATCAGTGTGCTGCGCTCCTATGACAACTACTCACAGAAATGAAATGTAAGTGGTCGCTTGACATGCACAGATAAGCCTTGGACACTATTCTCTTGGGACCCCTGCCACTTATGCTCCTAATATATATATATATATGTGTGTGTGTGTGTGTGTGTGTGTGTGTGTGTGTATGTGTGTGTATGTGTGTGTGTGTATGTGTGTGTATGTGTGTGTGAATGTGTGTGTGTATGTGTGTGTATGTGTGTGTGTGTGTGTGTATGTGTGTGTGTGTGTATGTGTGTGTATGTGTGTGTGTGTGTGTGTATGTGTGTGTGTATGTGTGTGTGTGTATGTGTGTGTGTGTGTGTATGTGTGTGTGTATGTGTGTGTATGTGTGTGTGTATGTGTGTGTGTATGTGTGTGTGTGTGTGTGTGTGTGTGTGTGTGTGTGTGTATGTGTGTGTGTGTGTATGTGTGTGTGTGTGTGTAACTGTAAATAAAGATATAAATAATAATAAATCATTAAAAAAAAATTTGTGTGTATCAAAAAAAAAAATATATATTGCTGTATACTTCCACTTTTATTGTTGTTGTTGTTGAAAGGTTTCCTCCTATTTTTTGTTTGTTTTAATTGCTTAGTCTTTAATCATATTATCAGTCCTCCTCGACTACTAGAGGTCCCGGGTTAAAGCCTCTGCGAGGGCTGGCATTTTTTTCCACGTGGATTTCTAGTAATGTCCCCCTGGTCACTGGGTAGTAAGACCGGACGCCCCTGTGTATTGTTGCGCACGTAAAAAAAATCCTTTGGCATTTGGATATCGAAAAGAGTAGCCTAACAGCAATCCTGCCCATTGCAACAGAGTTCATGCACTGCACTGAGCATTTTCGGACTCGGGCTTGAGTTAGAAGAAGAACAGAGCACTGATGGGTTACATCCGTGTGCCATGATGTTGATCAGTTGAAGGAACATAAACATAATCACATTATCAAAACTTATCTTCCATAAAGCATCTTATTCTATGTTTAATAGAGATAAGGCCTCCAGCCTTCCTTGATCTATTATTGGCGTGACAGGTTTTCAAAATATATTTCAACCGAGAAAATCAAGAGTCAGCTCTAAGGCTATTCTACTGAAAATTTGTGTGGTTTATGGTTTATGGTTTATGGTTTACACAACGGTTCAGCATCATGGCACAAAAGTAACCCATAAGTGCTCCTTTCTACGGCTAACTCAAGTCTGAGTCAGAGAATCTGAGCGCAGTGCACGAACTCCGTGCGAGAATCCTGAAAAACATTATACATCTTTTTTAACTGTACATGTTGCCCCTCCCTTTGTGATGCTTTAAGCACGCGCTTAGTGTGCTTAATGGTTGCTCCGACCCTGGCAGCAGGCAACAGCAAAAGGCATTTCAAACGAAATACACAGCTCACAGCGTTGCACCAAACACCCAATTAGGAAGACTCTGGCAACGAAACCGTTGACGTATAGCGGTCATCTGAATTGCTTAGATTTAGCGAGAAGTACATGAATCAGAACTGACTGTTCTCCGTTTAGGTTTCAGGGCCCCATTATAGGGGAAAACAAAAACTAGACCCACCGCTTTCCCAACAAGCATGTCGTAAGAGTCGACTTATTGGAGGCTTCCTTTCGAAGTCGGAATGCATCTGCCTGAGTAGCAAGAAACCGAAAAGCTGCACACAAATAGGCCAGATCTGTAAAACGGATGTACATGCAACACTTAGATTCTGGAACAAGTCTAAAGTCTAGAGGTGGATGAACAGCCCGAACTTAGACCGGAGTTTACAGCCGATGTACTGTACGTGAAAAAGAAGTATTGACTGTGACAAGTAAATGTCAATGGATAAAAACGGTCAACAGATTTTGACATGGCAGAGTGGATTTCCTAGTGCACCTATGTCTTTCCATGTTTGTTGACTAGTGTTCAGATCCGCAAGCGAGTATACCGCCGCTCTACCACGGTGATTCCATATCTTAAAGGTTAGGAGATGTTAACAAAACAGGCATTTAATGTAAAAACACAAGAAATTGCTGCATTATTTCCAGGGAAACTGGAGTGCTTCTAAGGTGAAACAATGCAAGCCCTGAGTGCTCATGGGCTAATGGGTTTTTACAATGTTGTCTGAAAGAATTTGGTTTTTATATGTTTATAGCTGATACATAGTCGGGGCCTGTGGCTTAGGCTTGCGAACGCGTCTCGTAATGCCGGGGTCCCGGGTTCAATCACAGCAGTGGGCCCTGCGTTTTGCGTTGGTTTCGACAGTGGTATCGAGAAGCCGACCGTCCAGAGGCAATGGCAAACTACCGGACGTAAATTTGCCTAGAAAAACCACAACAGCCAAAAACAATGCTGGGGTTGGTTCTTCGACGTCCTGTAAAGGATACGCAATAAAAAAAAAAGCGTCTAAATAAACAAGTAAAGACCTTCTTAACGTCTTCTGGTGTGTATCGGCCACACACTACTAGATCCACATTTTACAGCACAGTCGACGGCTGATGTGTTCACAATCATCCAGGACGCTTTTAGTTTTTCCGGGACGTTTGGGCTGGCTTGAATTTTAAACCGCGTATTTTCTTCTCCCTTGCATTTACCGACTGCAAAATTTAGCAGCAAGTTTTGGTTGTTAGTCCACTTCTGCACTTCGGTGTTGTTCCAGAAGTTGCGTTTTGTGTGCACGTCGGGTTTCCAGAGATGGCTTATTTGTATGCATTACTGTTGGTTCTTCGCCTCTCAGGCTTATATACTTGGAAGGTCAGTTTAAAACCTGATGCAGATTCGAACTGAGGACGTTCCAGCCAGCAGGCAAACAACTGGCCATTGCACTAATGCAGATCCATGTTGTAGATGATAGCAGCATGATCATGTAGTAGCAGGTCCTTTTCAGAACGTCGCTCTCATTATGGTCTGTCTTCAAGGTCTATCGCTAGCTCGCCCTGCTTCAGGAACTTTTATATTCGAGGGGTGAATTACCTGCAG
The DNA here is from genome assembly GCA_905116865.2 of Candidula unifasciata. Lineage (NCBI taxonomy): Eukaryota > Metazoa > Mollusca > Gastropoda > Stylommatophora > Geomitridae > Candidula > Candidula unifasciata. The sequence continues at coordinate 96,704 of CAJHNH020002342.1, read as the reverse complement.
TTCCCATATTTGTGTTTGTCAGCCCTGCTCCCCCTTCTTGTTACCATACCTTCTACTGTTATTTTTTCTCAATTCCCCTGTAATGCTTGATATAGCCAACCTATTTCAGCTTGTAGTTTAAGGCAATATTTTTAATTCAGTTTTTAGGTTCTTCAGGATAAACCTCTGAAGGATGAGAATTAGGCAACTACAAATCTAGGAAACATACTTTAAGCTGTATAGCCAAATAGCACAGTTATAATGAGGCACAATAAAATAGCTTTTAAATTAAATAATCTACATTAATGGAGCTTTTCACAAGTATGAATAAGGTTTTTTTTTTTCTTTTTTTTTTCCAAGTTTTTTTTTTTCACACTCTTGAGCTGCTACGAAAAAATGTAAGCACTTTGAAATTATAAAAATCTCAACGTAGACAGTAAGCGACAAGACACATGCCTGGTAACCAATTCAACTTCTCAGAAAGTCAGCATTGAGGCACCCGTAACATTTACATCAGCGTGATATAACCAGCAGTTCCGTGCATGTAAGTATAACGTATTTGCTTGCTTTTGCAGCATTCATTATAGCAACAACTTCTTAGAAACAAGTCAGTAAACGTAACAAAAAAGAATTAATAAAACAGAAGGATAGTGAATATTACAGTGTGTTTCTGAAGACGTGCCCTCACAATTTTACAAATAAACTCCTATGCAGCTCAACGCGAGTTTTTGCATGTAGCTTTAGATTTCAAATTTTCCTATGATTTTATAATTTATAATTTCACAGGTGCTGCTGTTTTCTTAACGCGGCGAATTTCGTTGATTTTTGTTTAACTAAACATGTTTGTACCCCTATAAAAATGGAATATACTGTAATTGACAAACGCTAAGAGATTGTATGGAAATAAGTTCAGATGTGCAGCGATGGATGCTGATTACTTTGATAACCTATCCTGCATACAATGAGAAACTGTATTCATGTAACTCAACGAAGTCTAATGCTGAACATGACCACCTGAGAGTGAAAAGTCACGAAACGCGTGTAATCTGATGTTTTAAAAAGTCCCGGTTACTCATTTAGCTGTCAGCACGCTGACTGTTTGCTTTGAATCGACGTCTGTTGTTTCATTTACCGCAAATAAGGTAAAATAAAAACACAATGTGTGTTTACATTAAAAAAAAAAAAAAAAGAATCTAACAGTGACTGAGTAATTCAAGTTGCATGCAAGTTTCACCAGCTTACATCGAACTGTTGCTGAGTTGCATATTTTTAAAGTTTGACAAGACTTCTGGAACAGACTATAAGAGTTAGCGAAAGTTATCATCACCTTGGTGATATATAGTCAATACATATCTACGTCCTTCCGCAGTCATCCTCGAAACACAGGTTATGAACCAGGGGACCTGATCAACGTAGATAGGATCGAAATTTTCTTTAAAGTTGGAGATTATCCGTATGAGAGACAAAAAATAAATAATCTGCACACAGATAGTCGGTTCTGTGGCTAAGTTGATGCGAACGCTTTGAAATGCCCTGGTGCCGGGTTCGATCCCAACTGCGGGCCATGCGCCTTGCGTTGGTTTCGACAGTGGTATCAAGTAGGGCTGTACCGAATATTCGCTTCGTATTCGCTTCGGGGCCGAATAGTGGACTTAATAACTATTCGGTATTCGGCCGAATAGTTGCGGTCGGGCCGAATACGAATAGTCGTTACCTTACACCCGTTTCTAGACTGGTGGAAAATGAACATATATAGATTTCCCACCTTGGTTCATACAGTCAAGCGTTATGTTTGTGCACCACCTACGAGGGTACCAAGTGAACGTCTGTTTAGTACAGCTGGAAATACCTTCAGTGAGACAAGAAGCTGCCCTAATGCTGACAACATGGAACGATTTTTTTTCTTTTTGAAAGCTAATGCCGCTTTCATGGATTAACTAAGTTGTCAGTGACAATTTACAAGTTACTTGTTATAAAACTAATAATACTTTCATTCCTAGGTATTAGTTACCACAAACTGACTGACTGAAGGATGCAAAACATGAAATGTTTTTAAATGTTTACTATTCTGTACTACATTTTGTGAAGTAAAATTTCAGCGTACATTTGACATTATGGATGTTTTTTTTTTTTTTAGATCTATTTTATATACGAAAGTGGAAGAATTTGCATCAGTTTGAATAGTGGGAA
>CAJHNH020002342.1:84535-89535 GCA_905116865.2 Candidula unifasciata | reverse complement strand
CACACCGGTCGCCTTTACTTTCTCTCCCTTTTATGCTTATGGTGTTGATATTGATGTTATTACCTTTGTTGTTGATATTACTATTTTAGGCTTGGTCGACCTGGGAGCCAAGGTCACCTTTAAAAAAAAATTTGGCTTCGAGGGACCCGAAACCATGACCTTTGATCCACAGGCGAGCTCTAGCCGCTACACCATAGCAGCTCCCAACACTGGATAGGGGGACATGTAAATGAAATTACCTCTTCAAATCTCAGGGGATTCTTGCAGCAACCGCCCAATGGAAATGAATGACTACTATGAGACAGTCACGAATTCGTAACTGTCACAAAGGCAAATTACTCAGCAGAAGTAATCGACAGGAAAGCCAGATTTCCTTAGTGTGCTCTGACCAATTGTAAAATGGGGGTTAACACATTACCCTATTGATGGGATTCTTCTTCTCTTCTTCTGCCTGTCTATCCCCCAGTAGAGCATAGGCCCTCAACCAACTCACACCAAGTCGTTCTATCCTTCGCCATTACATGGAGCTCTCTCCATGTCCTCACCATCTTTCTAACTTCATTCTCCAGCTCTCTTCCCCATGTGTTTTTTGGCGTTCCTTTATTCATATGTCCCTGTGGGTTCCAATGCAAAGACATTCTGCTGTTCTGTTTTCTCAATGTGTGTCCTATTCAACGCCAGCGTCTTTGCCTCACATCTTGGTCCACTAGAGCCTGTTTAGTTTTCTCCCAAAGCTCTACATTAGTTATTCAATCATACGATTTCATTCCTTCTATTCCTCGCAGGCACCAGTTAATGAATGTAGTTTATTAGTAATTTCCTTAGTTATTCTCCAAGTTTCCGCTCCATACAAAAGTACTGATTTGACATAAGAATTAAAAATTGTTAGTTTATTTTTTTTTTAATTGCTGGGATTCACGTGGGAAGATCTATACGCATCACACGCTCAGTGGGACTGAAAGAGTTAAAAACAAACAAAATCGACTATTGTTTGAAGTGAAAGAATTACCCCATTATGCTTGCCTCTCTTGGTGCTATTATCGCTCTTATTTATTTTACGTTACTGTTTCGTGGTGTAGTGGCTAGACCATGGCTTGCGGATTTAAAAGTGCTGTGTTCAGATCCCTGCGTAGACAGACAGTTCAAAAATGACTTTGATCCCCTAGTCCACACAGCCTTAAATGGGTACCAGAAAAAGTCTTGGGAAGGAAAGGCGGCCGGAATGATGTTGACCACATCTCCCACAGAGTTCAGATTGGTCTATAAAAAATAGTTTGAACAAAGAAGACTCAAACAAAAGATTGCACAATTTATTGCCTGGCATATTTCCCTGTATCTCGTCAGGTGCATACTACAGTACCAATTACATGCATGAGACAAATATGTGAATCCTTTATAACTCAAGTACAATTTCAAAAGAGATCAAATATAACTGCATGTTTTTGGCAGGGCAGCCGTAGAGACGGAACCATCTCTTTCTGTATACAGAGTCCCGGGCGCAGGCTACGAATCGCGGAAGCTTCGTCAAATCTTAGCGTTCTGCCATTGGTTGACGTATGAAGGATTCGAAATGCGCTGTCCTTAGGTATCACGTGTCGAGATATTAGAAGATGGCGTGCTATTGCCAAGGGGTGATCTTTGCGGCCAGTATTCTAATTTTGAATACTTTTTTGCATCGCTTTTTCCACCCATACTGAAATGTGCACAGCGACTCCTCTCTCCAGGCGTCGATCAGTTCTGCTGTGACAAACCAACGGAATATTTCAGTCCGGCAAGAGTTAATTGCATCTTGTGGTTAAAAGAATTGCGCACTTAAAATAAACATAGTGGAATATAGATGCGAGAAGAGTAGAAAATGTACGAAGGCGCACATAACTTATGACGTTTTCGTTGTGTTACTAGGAAAAACCCTTAGAGCTAGTCATCCGCACTACACCAAACGACAGCCCCAGCCTTTCCATCGGCCTACCAAGAAAAGAAATAAAAATAATAAAATCATACGAATTCAGGTGAGATTTATAATGGTAGGGAGTAGCTGAGATCCCCTGTAAGCCTTAGCTGTATCCTAAAATATGTTATCTAGATCCTACCATTCTATATTCTACCATTGTATAAATATATGACGTTCTTTAGATTACTATTCACAGTTAGGACTATGTATTAGCGAACCCTCCTTCCTCTGTCATCTTTTCTGAAAATATTCATTTGGTTTCCTTGCGTAAAGATCTTACAGTATCCATCGTCGTGTGCCATGTGGTATCATCAGTTGGGTATACATTACATTGCTTATGTTTATTATATTATGCAACATTCAATTTGAGTAAAAGTCGTCAGCTGTGTGGGCATATAGGGTTGGCCTATGTTTTATAGACCAAGTGGTACCTGGGCGTTGATGTGGTCAACATCACACCTGCCGCCTTTACTCCCCATGACTATACCTGGTATCCATTCAAGGCGAAGTCGACCTGGGTCTGTTGGGACTTGAACTAACGACTGTCCAATCCGCATGCGAATGTGTGTCCACTTAATCATGTCAAGTTTTATATGATCGTGCAAGAATTGTATATGTATAAAACAATATATTATAACAGGGTGGAGAGATTTATTATTGATTTATTGCTCGTGGAGAAAGACAGAGTTTGAACCTTGCTCTTTCCCTTACTAATCTGATAACACCACAAACACCGCAACACCTCCACCTGCCCAGATGTGTCGGCATAATCCTCACCACAAGGCTGATTGATGTATTTTCTCAGGTTCCCTGTAACCCCGTGGATCGTGAACAACACGGTATAAATGAAAAACAGAAATTAATTGTCGCAGACAGCCAATCACTACAATTGTTGCCGCCAGAACATTGTCCATACCTCAAAGGAAAGCTGCATTCAGTGTTGCCACTTTGGATCTTTTATATCCAAATTTAGATCTTTTTCATTGCATTTAGATACTGTTTTTGACGTTTAGATCGTAAACATTTTTCCAGATTCTTTTCATATGGAGTTAGATATTTTATAGTTTTTTATTTTCTTTCATTGCCAATTTAATAATTACTGTGTAAAATATTTACTACAATATTTTTGTTTTGGTCTGGCACGTACATTGTGACAACTGCCATTACTTGAACTTTGAACTCTCACTGGGGTCAAAGCTCAAATATCTGGCAGCCCCGGTACTGATAAATAACCTATTCTATCGGAAGTGCAAAAAGTTAATAAACTGTTCGAATCTAAACTTGTCGATAAAGTTAAATTACTTGATGATCTCACCTTGCTATTTCACTCGGTAAAAGACTGGTGTTGCCAACTTCTAAAGCTGATTTGCTCACTTGATCAAGAGAAAGCTATTTGGATCCTAAGCCACACCTTAGATATTAAATCGAATCAAAAATTGATGATTTAAAAACAAAAGGACTGTTAACAGAGAATGAAGAGAACAACTTAAGAAAACGCTGTCAAGATTTCCTTATCTCATTATTGAAGCAATTGAGGCAGAGACTTCCTGAAAATCTAGATGTTTTGAAAAAATATTTCACTTTTTTCTGTGAGCAACATACTTCAGCCAATAAAGGACATACCTAAATATTGTAAAGTTATGACATTTTTAGGGGCTACTGATAATAGTGTCGCGGAAGCAGAATATCAGTTAACCAAAATAAAGTTAGCTGAATGGACAAACAAAACAGAAACTAAAGCGTTTTGGAGTGAAGTGGGACAATTTAAAGATGCTTCATCAAACAGTCCATTCTGTAAGCTCTTTAAAGTGCCATATCTGCCATGATACTACTCCACTTAAATGCTGACGTAGAAAGAGTTTTCAGTGCTAGGAATTATATCAAATCTAACCTAAAAAACAGGATGAAATTTGAAATCTTAAATGCTATCGTGCCATTAAAATTCGGCCTGATGAGACTAGAGAAATAAGCCTACTGTTCCACTTATAAAGAAATTTGAACAGCTAAAGCATACCAGGGTCATTTTGGATCTGAAGCTTCAACTTCAGTATCCAAGCTAAGTTTATCCTGTGGATCTTGTGAGGCAGACATCAGTGAAGGTGAGGACATGATTATGTAGGGTAAGTCATAACAAAGGCTATGTAATTTTTGACTTTTTCAATTTGGATGTTTTTTCTAGATCTTTTTCACACAGATTTAGATCTTTTAAGATATTTTTTGACACCGTGCTGGATACTTTTTGTCAAAGAAAAGTGGCAACACTGGCTGCATTTCGACACATCAATACTATCATAGAGCTGAGTGACGTTTGATGTTTTTTTATGAGGTTAATTTGTGGTATAGGATGAACCGTGATTTGTTTTCTCTTTGTTTTAAGTTGAATAATTGGGATTCCTAGACCGTGTTATATCAATACAAATGTTGATTTAGAAAACTCAAATATCGAATTTATATCATTTAGTATCAATTTTAATTCCTTGTGTAGACGAAGTATTGTACGTTGTGATTTATTTGAGTTCAATTTGCAAGGTGTTGAGCTTTGTTTTCTGAAGTTAGTTAGAAGAATAATTATGTATTCAATTCTATTCCGGGGATTCACCCTATTGGTTTGATTATCTGTATTTCCCTTCCTTTCTTTATGAACTCAGGGACCATTAGAATTCCCTTAGACTTTCTTAATTCGAGCCCTGTAAATTATTAGGAAGGATTATAGGGGATCTCCAGGGGAGGATAATTCCGCCAAACTAGTTTACCACACTGCGCACATAGGCAGCTTCACAGCTACATTTAAATGGGTAGATACAATTTGATTTGGCGTACGTCGACACTGGTTGTTTCGTTGGCACGGTTTAGTTTTAAACCTCATAATTGGCAAAGCGCCGCAGAAAGTTTGGCTCACTGCTGTTTTGAGCCGTCGTATAGCTGTTTCAGTGGAAGAATGGGCCTCAGTTTGAATACTGGGAAGACAGAAGTAATGGTGGTACCAAAGAAAATTATTATTCCTAAATGTGTAATAAAAGTCAATGGTTTTATTTTGGGACAAGTAAGG
>CAJHNH020002342.1:52500-70639 GCA_905116865.2 Candidula unifasciata | reverse complement strand
TACAGAATAGAAAACAGACATTTAAAAAACATTTTATGTTCTGCATCCTTCAGTCAGACTGTGGTAGCTAATAACTAGGAATGAAAGAATCCTAAGTATTATAACAAGTAACTAAACTTGGAAATTGTTACTGACAGCATAGTTAATGCAGGAAAGCTGCATTAGCTTTCAACAAAACCAATCGTTCCATGTTGTCAGCACTAAGGGAGTGTATTCAGAAGCGGGTGTAAGGTAACTACTAGGCTGAATGTCGAATAATCAATAGGTCTACTGTTCGGCCCCGAAGCAAATACGAAGCGAATATTCGGTACAGCCTTACCTCTGGTGTTATCTGTTCGTTTGTATTCGGAGGGGGTAATCATAGATGGAAAGTCACATTGTTCGTCCAATTCTGGACTTTTGTTTTGTTCCATGACTTGAGTTTTGCTTGCACACCCGTTTTACAGATCTGGCTTAATTCTAAGTAGACAGTTAGTTCTATGCCTCACAGTCAGATGCGATGCTATTATGAAGGAAGTCTAATGTTATCAAAGTTCCTGCATCTGTTTTTGCTGTTAATTTCCTTTCTCTTGTTTTCCAGTTATAGTTATTGCTTCTGTTGCTGATATTGATGCTCTTACTTTTATTGTTGTAGTTAATATTGTGTCTGTATGCTGCTGCAATTAATTTTCTTGTTTCTGTTGTTGCAGTTAATGTTCTTGTTCTGTTGTTGCGATAATTGTTTTTGATTCTGTCGTTGCTAACAATATTCCTGCTTCTGTTATTGTAAAAAAAATTTTCTTGATTCCGTTATCCCCAATAATATTCTTGCTATTGTTGTTGTCATACGTGTTTTTATTCTTTACGTCGTGAATACTGTAAATTATTTCACAGTACAAGAAGTGGTGCTTCCAGTAAAGGAAAAAAACATGTGATGGTGAAGAAAGAATCAATTTTTTGTGTGAACAAATTCTTTCAGAGCCTGCCAGAGAATGTGTCAAGAACTGCAGCTGCCACCACTTGAGATATCAATGGTAACGAACTCTCAACGTCCACCCACTACGTGTAGTGGTTAGGTTGCACCCAATGCAGACTTAAATACCTAAAAACGCCAAATAAAACGGTTCACAATTCTAATCACTGAAATACACGTGTGTGTATAACAGCACGTAGATTTATAATGCATTATATTTCTCATATCTTGATAATCTGGATTATAATTACTGTACGCGACACTGAAAACAAGACACATTGATTAGTTTAGCAAAAGATGCAAGGAAAGCGGAATCGTTTGTCTCGTAAATATAGTGTTATGGATTAAAGTATAGTGTTGCACAACGGAAATATTCTTTTGCGGAACAGTATAGTACATTGCCTATTATTTTGTTGTTCTCGTTTGTTTCGTCCTTATAACTATTGTAATGTGCGATCGTTTTATTGTTTCAGATAGTAAAGCATTTCTGTTCTTTTGTTTTCTGATAAAGACTTTTGTCTAAATGTTTATTTGCTGAAGGTGTGTCTTGTTTTTTTTTTCGCCGTCTCCTAGCTGCAGTTTTGGTGTTAATATATGCTATAGTATAATAGATTAAACAAAATTGAGATCCTTTTTCACGCCTTTTGGGAATCGGGCATATGGGAAGAGTTTAATAGAGTTCGATAATTTAAATACTTTTTTCAAGCGATATTGTATAACTTCATGGCGTTGTGTGCCATAAATACGTACCGGAACATGCCCTGGGATGTAAAGATGACTGACGCCCAACCAGCTCACGCACACGCTCGTTCTGTCTTAACTGTCAGTTTTGATACATGAACACAATATACTTGATATTAGTTGATCTATCTGCACGTCCCTTACAAAACGTCGTTCTCTTCAAGCCACACCGGAAAGTCTCTCTTTCTCTAGCTTAATCTCCAGCCCTGTGTGCTTTTACAGCCAATGCATCTTCACTGTCCTGTACCCACGTTCTCGGTGGTCGTTCTCTGCCTCGTTTTCAGGAAACGGGACCCTCAGTCACAGTTCTCTGGAGACCACAATTGCGTTTGACATGTGCAAAATATTCCTGCTTTCTGGACAGTATGCTGTTTACAAGCCAGTTCTCCCCGATGTTCAGCTCATACAGGATGTTGGCGTTTTCATCATTCTTGGTCTGCGGTATTCTATCTAGCTGTAGCATTTCACTTCCATGACTTGCATCCATAACTTTCCACAAGAAAGACAGATTTACATATTCTTGTCGTCCCCTTGTGGGATGCATTTTGTTCGTCATTTGAAGCCCCACCCTGGCTTTTGTCGGGGTCCCTGAATATAGCTGGGCCACAATTGAGGCCATAATGGCTGAAAGGGATTTCTAGGACCTCTCCATGGGTGATCCTCATCCGCAAAGAAGCACTTTTTGTTATGGTGTTTATCGCTTGTGTGATGTCCTGGTTGGGTACAACAAGCAAGCAAGCACGGGAAAGATGCACGCTCTCAAAATTTTATTTATACTCTAACTTGCTTGCTGATGCCATGCCATGTGTATGCATATCCCGTCCTAATGTGGGACGCAATTTTTCGTTATTTTCAAGCCCAGTATATGCTTATTATTTTGTATTGCTTGCAATACTGATCGAAATGTGTTAGTATAACAACTTTTTGACTCAGAGCCGCATTCATCGAGTGATATGGATGCTGCTCCGTCCAGCGCTATTGTCTTCACTTTGTAATTGGTGAAGTGTTTCTCTGTGGCGAAACTGGGCTATTTAATGGCACCATTGTCCTCTCAGTGTGGATTCCTCCTGCTCCACAAGTAACAGCTTCCTTTGCTGAAGTTTGAGGTTTAAACAACGGACTAACTTCATGGCACAGGGTAGTAACCCATAAGTGCCCCAGTCTTCTTTTAAGTCAAGTCTAAGTCCGAAGAAGCTCAGCACAGTGCACAGGCTCTGTAGCACCGGCGAGGATCTTTAAATACTTTAGGTAGATTTTAAACTCTAAATTTCTCCGGCAGCACCGTTAGGCTACTCTTTTCGATATCCAACTGCCAATGGATTTTTTTTAACGTGCGCAGCAATGCACACGGGCGTCTGATCTCACTATCCAGAGACCAGAGATAATTACTAGAAGTCCACGTGAAAAAAATCACAGCTTTTACCGGAAATGGAACCCGGAACCTCTAGCACTCGAGGCGGAAACCATGCCTCGAGACCACGCAGCTCCTCTTCCTTTGCTGAGTTATCCGTGAACATCCATATTCAGCTTTTGCATTTTACTGTAAAATGTTTGTGTTATTCGCAATGTTTTGGACAAATCCTTGAGTACTTGTTAGAGCCGACGACACCAAGTCTGATACTGAATTTCTCTTCTTCTGACTGATTCCTTTTCTTCCACCGGGTGGTTGATAAAGCGACCCACTAAGCCGAATCATGGATGCCAATCTAAAAGAGCAAATCGTGAATAACCGCATTCGACATGCTAAGAAGTTGCAGCTAGGTAACCCTAAGTACTATACTGGTCTACCCTCTTGTTTTGTCCTAGCTGGGTAAGAAATGGTTAGGAAATAATATTCTAACATACTATACTACAACCCCTTCCCCACTTCAACCCCCTCCACACACAAAACTTGTATAGTCACACAAGACTAGTCAGTTTTTTTCTCCCCCGTGTGGGTTCCTGGCCAGATTGAGGCGCGGGGTGGGGAGGGGGGGGCGGAACAAGAATTGACCCACTGCCTTCCCAGCAAGCATTTCAAAGGAATCGATAACTAGAAGCTTCCTTTGAAATCGGAGTACACATGCCCGAACGGCGAGGAACAGCCAAGGGATACAAATACACCAGTAAAACGGAGGTGCATGCAAAACTCATGCCCTGGCACAAAGCAAAAAATAAAAATGAACAAACAGACTATATTTTCCGTCGGAAGAAGACGAATTCAGTTTGATACGTATGTTTATTTCAAAGAAATCATCTAAACTGGGACCCATATAGCTCCACGATACTATCCAGTTTATTTCACAATTTAATCCAAATAAGTTCAGGTTGTTTCACGATTTAATCCAAATAAATCCAGGATTCAATTAAGATACTTTGACGAATTCAGCCATAAAGTTCAGTATTCAACATTGTTGCCACTTAGTTGTGAGCGCTGATTAAGTTGTGATCCTGATTAAGTGACCTTCCAGGTCGACGCAATCTAAAATAGACACTGAAAAGACGGCTAACGTGATACTCACTACAACAAAGTTGACTATCGATTCACCTATAATTGCGTAAGACTAGCAACTTTATGCCTTATGTTAAAAGCGTGAAGAGCTCCTTTCTTGCTTTAATATTTATTCATTCATCATTGTCAACCAGCAGGTCCGTTACAGAACGTCGCTATCTTCAGGAAAGTCTCTCTTTCTCCAGCCCTATATGCTTTTATAGCCAATTCCTCCTAAGTGTCTTGTATGCACCTTCGCGAAGATGTGTCTCTACCTCTTTTTCAGCCACCCTTCCCCATCACCATTCTCCCCAGGCGATCATGACATTTGACATAGGCCAAGATACCCCAGCTATCCGGACAGGATGCTGTTTATGAGCCAGTTCTCCTCTATTTTCAGATTATGCAGGATGTTGGTGTCTCTCCCCTCCCCCAACCCCACATGGTCTTTTGTATTCTAAGAATTAATAATAATATATCTTGCTTCTGGTTTCTAAATTGGGTTGCAGGAAAAATGCACAAACCAGAGATGAAAAATTACGCTTTCAGCGGCGTTCTCAAATATCCGCCATTTGTATATTTTTTTCAGAGGCTACTACTAGTTCTCTCTCCCTCTCCCAAATGTTTTTTGCATTGTTAAAACATGCGCATTATTCTGGGGTGCATAAGAGACACAACCTCAAGTGCAGCAATGAGATACCTTCTTGACTTCCCTACCATGAACTACAGGATTAAGATAAGTGATGATGAGCTCCGATCTGAAGCACTATTTGCAGTACATGCACTTCAGGGCAACAGACGGAAAAAGAGTTTATCATCCCTGGGTAGGGCAGAGAATGAAAACAAGCATGTCTGCTGTCTTAAAGACCACGTATTGATCGACACTCATAGAAAGAAGTAGAATATAAGAAGGTCCTCTATCTTTTCATTTTCTTCTATGAAGGCTGATCACAACAGAGTATGTTTCTTTATTATACGAGTACATACAATGTTTCTACGTGCTCAAGGTTTCCCCCTATGTTTATTTATGTATATTACGTGTAACACAATGGAGCCTAACAATCACGTCCCTTTCCTCAATGTTCGTTGTATTCTAGACAAAGCATTACTTTTCGCTGTGTTTGTAAATTGTTGCTGTGTTTGTTATTTGACCTATGCTTGGTTAATATAAATTTTTGCAACGTATGGTGCCATTTTAATAGTTTGAGAAGAATTATGTGCGCATAGTTGTGAATTTGAAGCTGTCGGATAACATGGCCAATGAAGATAAGATATCTTTTTTTAAAGGGGTGCCTAGTTGGTTATGTATATATATATATATATTATATATATATATATATATATATATATATATATATATATATATATATATATATATATATATATCTATATATATATATATATATCTATATATATAAAAATCAATGTTTGTGTGTTTGTTTCACCCCTATAGACTCGGAAACTACTGAACCGATTTAGCTGAAATTTTCAGGATATGTTTGTTGTGATACCGGATTTTTAACCGTCGTGGTTTGAAATTCAACCTGTCACTGTTAGAGATAGGTGACCACAATTAATGCCAAAATATACGCAACTAATATTTTATAACTTTTAGTGATTTCTAATTATAGCCACGTTAGTAATTGCGCATGCGCCATATTTACCATTCGCCGGCGAGTTACGTGCAGCCAACGCCTTCTCTAATACTAATACATAGAGTAGGTCGTGGTACAGCAAACAAGACTATCTCTATATTTGCCACAATAACCATATTAAACACGATTTCTATTTTCTGTTTTTTTTCAAACAACCTTCGTTGAGGGGGGAGGGGGGGGGCAATCGAGGACTATCTCGACGTCAGGGGAGACAGTGACTGCGACATTAACTTCATTAACCGTGTTAGACACGTGCGATTTCTATTTCATTATTATATCGGGAGTATCTGTCTGCGAGAAAACAATTGCCTGCGGTTTTGAATTGTGTTTTAATCGCAACACAGTGGTAGGGACACATATGTCTAATAGTTGTGTTCTCTTTTCGTTGTTCCGATCAAGTGGCTGCTTGGTCGAATGGTTAGAACACTGGGTTCAAGTGCTGTAGACCTGGGTTCGAATCCGCAGTAGTTAATTTTTTTTTTACCCCGGACTAAAATAATATCCTCATCTGCTCTGTCGTGGTGACAGCACTAGCCATGTTGCCTTAATATTTAAAAAAAAACAATCTGTGTTGGAATTTTAAGCTGTGCTGTTTACAATGGCGTTCATTTCCTAATTATGGTGTTTTTTTTCCTGTGTTCATTTGCTTTTCAAGTGTTTTTTTTTTTCCCTCCCAACTACTTCAATGTGGGAAAGAGTTGTCGGTGAATTTGGGGGGAGGGGGGGGGGGCAAACTATTAACTGAGAGAGCTTTAAGTCACAGTAACTGCTTTACGCACTTAAAGTAGTAGCAGCAGTAATAGTTGTGGTTGGGCTGTTACACCATAGTGCTCTCATGTAAAGACCGCCGGTAAGGTTATGGCGTTCTTCTGTCGGCAAGTGAAATTATACATCCTAACCTGACCAGTCTGTGGCGACAGCACTAGCCATGCGGAACCAAATCTTCTGGCTCACGACCCTCTGTCTACTCCGATGGTAACACAGATAGCAGTGACATTATTTTAGTAGTTGTACTGGTACTTGAAGGATGATGTGGTAAATATTTCACTAGCCCTATTCACTACCTTTTACAATTCCTGCTCCTTATTTTAGTCCAGATGGACAGGGATGTCAATGTCAGTTACAGCAACAACAAAATATCGCCAGTTAGTGATTTTCAAATCCTTCGAAGAGGGGGAGAGCAGTAGTCGGTGGAAGAGGGGAGGGGAGGGGGGTAATGACTTAAATTTAAGAGAACCTAAAGAGCTTTAAACGTGATTTTCAAGTTCTCATTACCTAATTTGTTTATATTTTACTAACGCTACCTCCGCTTTTCTATTTTTTACGACTTACTTTGTTATTTACAAGTACAGTTGTAGCTTTACTTCCGTCTCCTATAAAAATACAAACAGCTTTAGCATGTGATAACCAAATAACCACTTTTGTAACCAGTTTTATTAGCTGTGGTTTAGCTGTTGCTCTGTACATCGCTAGCGTGAAGCGAAGACACATTTCTATGTTCTCTATTTTCCATGTAGTCAAATTACGCCACAGCAACGCGTGGCCGGGTACAGCTAGTGATATATATATATATATATATATATATATATATATATATATATATATATATATATATATATATATATATATATATTGTAAATAATTTGTATAGCCTCAGAGGTTCCCCCTCTGTTTATTTATGTGTAGTCGTACAGACATTCACCCTGGCGAAAATGGGTACCAGTGCCTAAAGCGTCTAATTAGACGATAACCTATGTCGTTACCATGATAGGGTTTACCGGGGGTAGAATCTCCTTGCTGTCAACGCCGAAGTCAGGGCGCTTATCAGTGACAAGTCAGATGTTTTTAACTACACAAACGGGTTCATTATACGAGGACATAAGAGTGCATGGGCATTTACAGCTCACTCTGCAGGCAGAACAGTCCAGGAAGTCAGTGATGCCTTCTACACACAAGCGACACAAGCCTTTGTATGGCTAGAATTTTAGGACTATCTACGTGTGTGTGCTGAGTGATTCCAAATACATGATCCGGCGGGTCGAGACTGGCTCCATACGCAGACAATGGATTGAGTTATTGCAAAATTTCCCTTTGTTAGCATTACCTTTATATATGTCCCAGGGAACGCTGGTGTTGTTGGTAATGAAAGAGCGGAGAAACTGGCAGATTCTGCATTAGTTGCAGATGGTCGATCTTGATCACGCAGACATTGTCAATGCCCTTAGATAGACAGGACGTTCGGAGGATTTTGCAAGCAACATGTCAACATCACTGCTAAGAATACTAGAGCTTTAAGTAAATTTCGGCACCGCTGAGCACAAAAGGCACACTATATATACAAGAAGTTTTGCCAACCATCATATGACTGGCACTATTAACTGCGCGACGCTGATGAATATGCTGAAAGGGGAATTTGAGCTCCTACGAATGTGTCCGGGGTGCTGTGAAGATAATCTAACTAGTAACTCGTTTTTAAGACAGCCCTTGATTGTACACTTGATTGCTTCAGGACCCTGGATCGCTTCAGTGCAAACCTTTACCAGGATCACCCATTTTGGGAAACAATGTTATAGGACCTGCAAAAACTTAGTGTCACCAACTGGAAAGAGAAGGTCAACTAGAGAGATGAGTAGAGGCGAGTGATATCTGCAGCAATGAACCTCAAGGGTTCGGAATGTTGAAGAAGAAGATGAAGAAACATGTTATAGGAAGTCATTGTTGTTTGTTTTGTGTTTGTTTAAATAAATCCCGGAAAAATATTTTTCGCAACATTTACGTTGTAAAGTTCTGACTCTTCTTTGTTGATTACGAAATAATGCACAAATTTCAATGTATTGCATCACAAAACTTCACGTTCTCAAAATTATCTCTCTTAATTGGTTGTTTGAGTTGTGCAATGAACTTTTGTATCTGTTCAACCTCTACATCCCCATGACCAAGCTCGATCTTGTCTTCTCTTGAACAGTCTCAATTGCTACTTTCTACGGAAGCAAAGTATTAACTTTTCTTGACATTTTGAACTTCTTCCTCCTCTGTTGCCATTTTATTGCTGGTTTTCAATTTGTATTGTAATTTTATTGCTGGTTTTCAATTTCTTTATTATCTATTGTAATTTTTTTGTTGAACTATATTTTTGTTTGTGCGCATTATTTCGGTTTCTAAAGTTCAGAAAAAATAAAATTATGTCTTTCATGTGATTTACTTTCCTAAATTCGAATGGCAAACGAATGAAAGAGCGAGAGACACAGACAGGGAGAGGGAGAGAGAAAGAGAGACAGAGATAGGTAGACAGAGACAGGCAGAAAAACAGGGGTGACACAGACAATGCAAGTGACCTAGAATAATACAGAGGAAGAGGGAGACAGTGAGAGAAAGAGTGAGCAACAGCCAGGAAAAAAAAAAGACATACAAAATTAACTGTCAGAGTGATACCAGGCGCCCACACAAACACACACATACACACACAGAAAGGGTAGCGGAGAAAGAGAGAGAGAGAGAGAGAGAGGAGAGAGAGAGAGAGAGAGAGAGAGAGAGAGAGAGAGAGAGAGAGAGAAAGAGAGAGAGAGAGATGACACCGAACATCGGATGCTGCTGTTGTCACTAAAGAGATTATAAAAGATAATAGTTTGCTATCAGATGGAAAGTGTTTTAATTACTGAGAGTAGCCGCCCATCATAAACCAGGGCTGCCGAAACTTTTTTGGGAATAGAACCCCAATTTATTTCTTTTAAAACTACCACAGTACATCAAACGTTACCAAATTTGTTAAATTTTAATTCAAGAAATCGTTACAACGCCTTTAAACACACACACACACACACACACACACACACACACAATATATATATATATATATATATATATATATATATATATATATATATATATATATATATATGTATATATACACATACACATGTATGTATGTATATATACCCATGATCTCTAGAACGAGAGAAAAACTGCTCAAATATTTCGTCAACCCCCCTCCCCCCCCCCCCCCCCCCCCCCCAACGTGTTGTATGTAACAATATACATTTCTGGTTAGAGCTGAGATAATGCAGTGGTCAGTGCACTATCAAGCCTGGCCTGTGTTGAAGTGTTCCATTCTTCAGTGTTTCCAAGATTAGCTTTGTTGCTGTTGTTGTCGTTGTTAACCTCAGAGTTCAGTTCGACTCAGCATAAAATAAGCTCTAGAATGTTCCTTTGGGGAAGTAAAGTCAGACAGAGTGATCCTGACCACTATCACCCATAGTGTGCCGATTGGTCTAACATTATAGGGCTAGCCCCATATGCCCGACAAGCCTCAAGCCCCGAAATGACCTTCATTATTAATCGCCTCTACAGACTAGCGTGGGCGATCATGCCTCTCTACAGTTTGCGATCTTCAGTAGCGTGTATAAGCAATGTCGGAACAAAGGGTCTTCTAAGAGAACTATTGTTTGTTTCTGCGATATAAAACAGGGGATGGCGAGGGAAATGTTGTTGGGGGGGGGGGGGGTGAGATTTGTACGGTGGGGGGTATGCCAGGGCAAAGTGACAAGAGCATTTGATGGAGCTCTTAAGTGTGGAGTTCAATTTAAGACTGAGTCCTTCAGTTTGTGAATGCTGGAGTTATTGGAAATTCCCAGAAGTCGCCTATGATATGTGAGTTATTCAGGATGTTACCTGATGCAATAAAGTCCATATTCTCCACCTTGAAACACCAATTAAAACACAATGCTATCTTATGATTTAGGGGTTTGGTAAACTCGATTCAATACGACTTAGGCGGGTTTAATGTCTGCGACATAGAACAAAGGTGGGTGGGTGGGGATGAGCGAGAGGTTTTTCTTCTTTTGTCGTCTTACTGATACAAGGGTGTAATTCAATGTCTTGCCCTTCTAGGGTGGCTTGAGTGATGGATTTGTACATCTTTTAGCAGGTTTCAGCTAAGCCATTGAACCAATTCTTTCTCGGTCTTTCTCTCGCCTTCCTCCCAGATTTTCTTCTGTAAAAAGTCTCATATGCAGTTTGGCTACATTCTCACTAGATGGCCGAACCATTTCACTCTTTGCACAACTTTCTCTCTAATGCTGGCATTATCAACCCTGTCCCTTCTTGTGTTGTTAGTGACCTTGTGTAGACAGTGTATTTCACACGTGGTAATCTTCTGTTCTAGTGCTCTTTTCATTGACCATGTTTGGTATTGATAGCACCAAGTAGGGACGAAGATGCTATTAATCATTTGTTGTCTGTGAGGCGTCTCTATGTTTGTGTGTGTGTGTGTGTATGTATATATATATATATATATATATATATATATATATATATATATATATATATATATGTGTGTGTGTGTGTGTGTGTGTGTGTGTGTGTGTGTGTGTGTGCAAAAGTGATATACCAGTCACGCCTTGGGATCACATCATACAGTATTTCCAAATGCATCAGCGTATGCAGACATCTACCACAGCCAACCTCCATTGGAGACTAATGTATAAAAGACCAGTGTCCCCGCCATTGGACATATAGTGTTACACTCCTATTTTATAGAATAATCGGCACTCGGTACGTGATAGAGATGACACATTATTTTGAAATTTAGAAAACATTTCCAGATTATTTTTGCTTTTTGACACTTTACCTATTTATATTTTTGCAGCAAATCCTAACATCATCAAGGGACATGGAAATCAACCTAGACTACAGATTAAAACAAGTTATATTTGCCTACGTTTGTGACTACTGCAGGTAATTTCCAAGCAATGAATCATTACTATAGAGCTCAAACCGCATTCCACAACGTAACTGTCATATAACACCGCTTAAACAAAGTGCCAGCCTACTATTAAACGTAGCAACAAGAAATACAGTCAATAAATATTGATTGTTTCTGGACTGCTTAAAAAATGTTAACTTCAAACACATGAATACACATTTGGTGAAGAATATTGATGGAAAGTGTATTTGTTTTCATAAAAAATAAATATCTATTGATGTTTCTTATCGTTCTTATTAAAAATAAACGTGGTACAAAGTTGGCGAGAGATTCTGTATATATAGTTACTTCCGGTATTTTCAACGTTATGGTGGAAGGCACATCGTTACCAAGGTAGCAAAGAATTTTCCCCGTAAATATATCTTTCCCCATAAATGACCAGTGCCTCAGGATTTTTCAAAGTCCTTATCGGATACACGCTACCAAGTTGGCAAGGATTTCTGTTTGTAAATAAATGTTTTTATGGAAAAAGTTGACAATTCCAACGACACTGAAGGACCAGTACGCCATGACACCGTACTGGCATACGCCTCTCCTCCATTCCCAGCCTGGGTGCCGGCAGTAACAGTGGCCATTAGCATGGTGATATTTTTAGCCGGTTCCTTCTATTGCCGGCACAGGAAAGTCATCAAGAAGCGCCAGATTCTAATGGATTACTTCTACGTAATTTTTCAATACGGCGGAATAAGACGGAAGCGAATGGTTGCCGCCTTGTGCAACACTAACTCAATAACATTACGTGAGTTAGGACGGTCGTTTATGCTAAGTTTTGATTCTGTCGCCAATAGTGATAACAATAGCTGTCCCTTCTTTCTGGAAGATTCTCCATTCCCAGCTTCCCGCGGTCCAACGCCTAGTCCCATGATGCAGAAGAAATCTTTCTTTAGAAACCGAGGTATGACAATTACCAGAAAATACCGGGGGCCTTTTATCAGAATCAACACGCAGACAGAAGAAAATGCGCAGGCAAATGGCGTATCTTTTCAAGACATTGTTATGAAATTTAAGAGCAAACGTCCTCACGGAAATGATGCTTCTGTTAAAGCAACTCCAAACAGACGTCATGTACCCCCACCCCAGTATGAGGGGAGTTCAATGTGCACAATACACGGAGACGACACGGATTATCGAACTTGTTTAGAGGAAAAAGAAGTAGCAGCCAACTACAACAGAGAACGAAGAAATGCTTATGTTGTCCAGTGCGATCCAGCGTACTCTAAATATACTGAAGTGTACGGGGAAGTTGGAAGGCATTCTCTGGGACATGTTATACCAGATCAGTATCGAGGGCAGCAAACTTGTTACTCTGGGAAAAGAAATTCTGAACCCTTTCAAAATCTACAGGGCTATATTCCAGGACAGTCACATTGCCATGATCAGCAACATTACTATTTCCATGCACACGGTGAACAGCTTTCTCCATCTGATGTTGTGTGTGGTAGTCACGGCTTCATTTCTAAATCATACGAACCGGATGGATGTTGTCAGTACCGGAACAGCGAGCCCACCATTCTCGTACATTCTCCGAGCACTGAGACAGACGCACCGCAGGGATGGAGTCATATTCGCAGCAGAAACACAAACGGCATCGTGTTTTTGAAACGTGTTCCAAAACCGGACGGAGCACCAGGGGAATTTTATTACGAAGAGCAAAAAACCCCATCCCCGGATCTCTCCCGTCGAGTTAGTCTGAGTAAAGTTAGCTACGTGCCGGCAGGGAACATGAATGAATACTACAACTGCCTCCATAGTAACGTCAAAGACAACACAAGTAAAGAGGCAAGAACTACAGAGAACAAGATGTCTTCACAGAATCCCGCCACGCCATCTCAAGGCTCGTCTAAAAGCAAACGCAGTAGGCTGAGCCTTGGAGACTTAGCAATAAGTAATTTCAACCGAAGAATTGATTTGGGCAGTGACAGTTTAAACGATAGTTTACAAGAAGCCGATCAGTCGTCAGAACATAGAGGCCCTCAAGATTCGACTCGCTCCTCGCCCAAAATAACTTGGACTAAACTAAAAAATGTTTTCACCGGAAGTCGTGCAGCCCAGGAGCTTCAAGGTCAAGGTAAACTTTTAAAATCTGTGTCTGCTAAACAAGTGCGTCAAAAACGCAGAAATAATCGGCGAAGTACAAGCTGGCAAAGATTTGTCAGCATGTTCACAGGCTTCAGATCTCTTCCTGAAACCAAGAAACCTTCCACGTCTGTCGATATTCCTCAGTCAAGCAGCAGCTATCCGTTGGGACTGGATATAAATGTTGCAAGCCAAGAGGATCCTACAGCAAGTTTTGATATTGAATCACCCATGGAAAGCAGACCAGCAGAACATCATAGGAGAATATATGAACTAAGATATGATTTCGAGTCCTCTTTATCGAGTCGACCCAGTTATAAAAAAATTGCGCCCAGTGACGATGACGAAGTAGCGCCCAAAGTCTGGGATAGACCAAATGCCTTAAGTTTAGCAGTAAAGACTCGTTCATTCCCGGAAGAGCTTCTACATGGGCGGCAGTATTGCCATCGGACAGGTTTTGAAGCAAGCGGAAAAGTGCCAAGCCCAAAAAATCAGGCAAGCCATTACAGTGCACGACGCTACAGGAATCGAAATGACCGAGTGGTTACATCTTTAATATCCTTGCCTCAAGCAAACAAAGATTATAGTTGCTACGCATTCCAAGCTGGTTATTCGCCGTCCCCGGAAGAGTACAGGTTCAGAAGCCCTGATTCTATGGGAAGCAACCCTGGAGCAACCAGTCCAACCATGGAGGAATACGTTGATGTTTCGGAGAACTCCATGGATAGTCATTGCTTCTCGGAGAGGCACACAGGAAGTCAAGAAAAGACCAGACCGGATAATTCAAACACAGATGAGAACTTAGACTCAGCATCAGACACAAGCTCATACAGCACCCCAAATGACAACTTTAGCATACACTTTCAGCAAGACCTATATCCAGAAGACACCATAAGTATTTCAATCGCTAACGAAATATCCAATCATCAAGATGATAAGCCTAACAACAATGCACATTTTACTGTAAAAGACAGTGAGCATTGTTCTCAAAGAACAAACAATTGGGCCAACAGTCGTATTCAATATACCTCTTCGGGTATAAAATTAAAGTCTGCACACAAATTTAAATCGAATGATTCAGTCTTTGTGAACGTGGGAGAAGATGCTCAAGAGAAATCTGCGGCAACAACTAATAATTCAGTATTTGATAGCAAAGAAAGTTTGCCTCATTTCTGTAATCTAAACATCGAGCATCGGCATGCAGGCCTAAGCAGCGAGTCTGTATACTTTGACAGTGTCTGCGATACATCGCCTTGCGACAACAAAGACATTTGTAGCATCGGAAATTCAACCTTAGATAGGAAACAGAGTCCAGTAAATCGAATACACACTGCTTCTCACGATACTGTAGGCCAGTTAGTACTGGATAGTTCTGTTTTCTTAAGCGAAATGGCATCTAATTCGTGCTTGTCTGAAATACCACAGATAGGTAAAATTCAGACAGCTCTCGAACTTCGTCTAATACCTTTACCAAACTGTGATGTGGACAGAGCAATCCGTGACGGATTTAAAAGTACTCAGGCATTAATTAGAGTCCAGTCAACGCCAGTACTCTCAGAAGACATTACATGGGAGCAGTCCACATGTATTCAAACATGCCTTCCAAAGCGCTGGACTTCGCATCCATTAAATTTCAAGACTCCTTTAGATACATCGAATGGTCAGTCTCAAAGTCTGGTTCCATACTTCAAAAAGGATATCAATCCTTATTCTAACGCTCCAATGGAACATTCACCTTTGAAAGGGCAACATAACAAAACAGGCCCAGCTACAGATAGAAATACTCTGGAACTAAGTGAATACTGTAGGACAAAAGAACAATGTTTGGGTAATATGCCAACAGTCTTTTCTATGCAGCCTGAGCGAAATCCACAACATGAAATAGTGACCATTTGTGACAGCCTGAATAAAATTACATAAACTGGTAAGTTTTCAGTTTACATTTTGATATTTTATCTCATCATTTTAGACAACATAGTACAATGCTTAACGTCGTGTCAACTTTTGCATGGTTCCATTAAGGGATTTTGTCTGTTTAAATGGTAATTTACTTGCCAAATTTTCAGCGTCAGCTGAGCAAAAATTTATTGATCAAATGGAAAGTGTCTTGTCCGCAGTTTAGGGCTAGATTCATAATGTTTACTAATAAAACGGTACGTGTGAAATAAAAGTACTTCAGCTTGACTGGCAGAGAGCAATCATTGTCCCCGTTTCGAGGAATAAAGGAGTCAAACGAGATTGTGAAACATACCTGGGGAATTTCCATCTTGAGTCATATTGGGACAATGTTTGCACAGGTAAAGAGAATTCTCAAAACTTATATAAATCCTACACTGATATACAGAAATGAATCATGGGAATTTGGATGATTTGTGAACATATTTTGGAATGCGGCAGAGATGTAGCTCTTATATACAAATGATGAGCATGCTATAGACAGATATAACAAGCTATGACGATGTCTGGAAAGGAACTGACTGAAGAAGAAAAATGATAGATAATATCAAGTAAGGAGAATCTATATTCTTTGGTCATGTCATGATAATGAAAAAACTAGAGTACATTATGACTATGGGAAAGTTAAAAAAAAAAAAAAGGGGGGGGGGGGGGTGGGACAAACAAAGAAGATGATGGACAGCTTGATGATATAAGGCATTGAAAGTAAACAAGAAAGAAGGTCTCGGATAGACATGATTACCGACGCCACACGACACAGACAATGAGATTAAGAACACATGGACATATATTGAACAATTCTGTATTACGAAGAACAGACATCAGTTGCCTAATGGTTAAAGCGTTCACCTTTCGAGTTCAGTAACTAAAAATGGTAAATGACCCTCTTCCATGCTTTTAGGCTATTGGGCATATAGGGCTAGACCCCGAGTTCATTAATGGACTATAAACCTCAGTTCACAAATGCAGGTGAATCACCTGGAGCGACGGAATGAAATCTGTGTGTATATGTGTGTGTGTGTGTGTGTCCCTCGGCAAGACAATTAGGTAAAGGTAAAGGTAAAGGTAATTTAGCACAAAGGACTAGACCTATATCTTTAGAGACCCATCGGCATTTGATGTGTGATGTGGTCAGCATCACGACGACTGCCTTTACTTCTCGGGACTTTTTCCTGTTACCCATTTAATGGTGTCTCGACCTGGGAGCCAAAGTCATTTCCGAAAACAAAAAACCGCTTTGCACCGTTCAAATTTGAACCACAACCTTTGGATCCGCAATAAAGCGTCTAGCCCCTTCATCACGGGCTCACCGCTGGAAGACAGGACCAGTCCACATGGGAGGAGATACAGAAAAAAAAATTACCAAAAAAAAGGGGGAGGGGAAAGGAGGGTAGACAGGTTACAGTTAAACGTCTGCACTCTCAACTATGTAGTTCTGTTTACAGTAAAATATGCATCCTCTAATGTTGTAGGGAACATTACGCTATGTCTTGTCTTGTCTTGTCTTGTCCACAATTGCCTCACAGCGTAGTGGGGAGTCGCAGTTTTCTATCCTGGGCCAGGTGTGTTGTCGTTAGTCCGTGTTGCCTCAGGATCTCTGATATATTGTCTATCCATCGTAATCTCGGTCTGCCTCTTGCTCTAGGGCAGTAGTGCTGTTCGTTGTATGCTCGTAGAGGCAGTTGGTCGGTTTGCATTCGCATCAAGTGGCCAAACCACTCTATTTGTTGCTTCGTTATGTATTGCCGGCATGGTGTGGTTCCTACAATTGATCTAATGTTCTCGTTTCGAACTCTGTCTCTCCTTGTGACATTGGCAGCCTTACAGCTATGAGGCTCCAATTTCTTATATACATATATTTAGGTAAAATGTAAAAACAGACAGTGTAAGCAGCATTTCTGTAACTGGTTAGAATGGTCCTAACACATTTTGGGGAGTCGGGGTGGGGTATGGTGATCCTCAGTTTCCTCCTAAAATTACATCGGGGCCTGACAGCCTAGATTCATCATCATCATCATCATCAGTTCTCGTTATGCCTAGTGGCACATGAGGCTTCAGAGAGGACTTTCCATGCTTTCCTGTCCTGTGCAATCTTCAGTGCAGTTTTCCATGTCAAAGATGCCGCACTCAGGTCACTTTCCATCGTTCGCCTCTATGTTGTTTTTTGGGCGCCCCTGTTTTCTCTTTCCCTCTGGTGTCCATGTGAGAGCTGTTTTGGCAGGTATATCGGAAGTAATTCTCATAATGTGGCCAAGCCATTTCCATCTTCTCTTGGTAATCATGCTGTCTAAAGTTTCTTGGTTTGTGGCTTGAAGTAGTTTAGTGTTTGAGATTGTATCTATCTGGCCAGAAAATTGTGATAATTCTACGTAGACATGTGTGGTGGAAGGTGGACAGGTTGTGTGCATCCTTTTTGGTCATTCTCCAGCATTCCGCTCCATAAAGAAGAACTGGCAAAATGATTCTCTTGTAGAGTCGGAGTTTTGTTCCTCTGCAGTAATGGTTGGAATTCCAGATTTGCCTCATCC
>CAJHNH020002342.1:0-50000 GCA_905116865.2 Candidula unifasciata | reverse complement strand
TACATACATACATACATACAACTACATACATACATGCCTACCTACATACCTTGGCCTGCCTGCCTGCTACCTACTACCTACCTAATACCTACCTACAGATACATACATACCATTACATACATACCACACACACACAGCACGCACACACACACACAACACGCACACACACACCAACACGCACACACACACACACATACACACATACATACACACATCATACATACATACATACATACATACATACATACACTACATACATACATACATTACATACATACATACATACATACATACATACATACATACATACATACAACATACAGACATACATACATACATACATACATACATACATACATACATACATACATAACATACATACATACATACATACATACATACATACATACATACATACAACATACATACATACATACATACATACATAACATACATACATACATACATACATACATAACATACATACATACATACATACATACATACATACATACATACATACATACATACATACATACATACATACATACATACATACATACATACATACATACATACATACATACATGAACACACACACACACACACATACACATACATACATACTATACATACATACATACATACATACATACATACTACATACATACATACATCCATACATACATAGCATACATACATACATACATACATACATACATACATACATTACATACATACCAAACATACCTACATACATACATACATACATACATACATACCCACATACATACATATATACCCACATACATACACACCCGTGCGTTCATACGCACAAACATAAACAAACAACCCTACATACATTCATAAAATAATACATACATACATACATACATACATACATACATACATACATACATACATACATACATACATACATACATACATACATACATACATACATATTCACACGCGATGCATAAATACAAATACTTATACATGCACGCATACACACTCTCATACGTGGTTGCTTGGGCTTGCTTTGAGAAAGAATAAATTTGAGAACTTAGTAACATCCTGCATCTTCATTATTATCACCATCATCATGCAGTGCCGTTTCGTTTATACATTACATAGGGATGGCTGTTTATTACTAAATTCCGTTCCAAACATCTATCTATATCCTCTTTCTGTCGTTATTGACACATGCGGCATTCAAAGGTAATACCCGTTGATGACATCGTGCTGCTTTTGTGCACATCGCCTCCTATGTCAGTTTACGTTCCATCATTTCCTTTCTACTAACTTCTCCAGATTTTCTTAGTCGCCCACTTCTTCTTTTCCCTCCACTGGGAGACTGTCCTTTCATTCTGCAAACTGTGCAGATTAATAATTTCATTTCATGTGACAGAGATGAATACTTTCTTTCTTTGACAAAGTTTTTATCTGTGGTTTTTAGTCCGTTTTTTTTTCTATATATGATCAAACACACAATCACAAGCTTTGTCTCGAATGGTAATGTTGGTGCCTTTTCTTATGCATTTCATTTCACATGTGTTAATTTTACGTGGGTTACCCTTTGATAATATCAAGGTCTAAATCTGATAACCCAGTGTTGGTATAAATATGCCGTGATTTGGATAATCGTTTGAAATGGCACCAAAAAGCATGATTCGATTATTCATTGTCATGTTAGGCTATTATATGTCAAATGAGGCTCGCAGATTATTTATGCATTCTGTTCTAGTATGTGCAATTCACAGACAGAAAGGTAGACTAGAGCATTCATGCACACACAGACTGAGCACCTTTACACTTTGTCATATCACACACATGACGTCATTAGAGTTGATTTATTGACATGCAGCCATGTCCCTTCTGCCGAGCTTATCACAGACAAATCACATTCTATTTTTAACAAAGAGGGTGGCAGAGCTCTTTGCCCAATTGCCACAAACACGCTTACACACCTTTCATACATCCTGGCTTTTAGACCGTCACCTCAACACACGAGAATCTATGTCACGACAGCTGAATCTTGTCGGAGACCTGCACAAATCCATACTCAAGGATGATGACACAGAACCTTTTGTCACATAAGCCCATGCGTAAGTCCACATACTTCTAACAGACATAGACATGCACACAACACAACATAAAAGAAGACTCTGCTATATTCTGGGACGGAAGAGACATGAACACACCCACACAGTCGCTTGACAGAGTCAGTGCACAGTCACATACTCACAAGAATGCACAAGTTATTTTTTCAAAATGTGTAGTGAACACGCAGACACACGTGCACATACTTACTGTAGAATTAACATTGACACACAGTGACATGTGGCCACACACACACTGACACACACATAGACACTGTGACACACATGTGTGTTACACAGTGCTGTGTATGAAGCGTATATACAAATCTCACCGAGTAAGGTTGATGTATGTGCACAAACACAGGCACACACACATATATGTGTAGACACACAGATACGTGCCAGACATTATCAAATACAGACACTATGTTTATGATCGTACACACGCATACACACGTGACGTCTTCACAGCATAAACACACTTGCGGCGCACACAGACCACACAGCCATACGCGTGCTCAGTCCTCCGACTCAGCCAACAGCCACTGCCACAGGTAGACTCACTGATATGTTCCACCATGAGAAATACACATTATGTAATATTCAACGAGTCCTGTTACAATTACAGCTTTATACAGCTAACACAGGCCACAGATCATCATAGTCACGCATGCAGCTTCACTAAGCTTCAACTCCACTTAGTCACGCATACGGGTACACACGTGAAGTACACACCAGAGACGCTCGCCATTATCCCTTAACCTAGTCCGTACAGCGTTGATGATCTCAGCTCTGTCCATGCTTCTTTCCGATTGCAGTGGTACATTACTTGCCAGCTGGTCAGATCTTGCGTTACCATTTACTCCTGCGTGCCCAGGTGTGTAGATTCAGATGATGGAAATTAACTGTGACTGCTTTCTATCCATTCGGAGCAGAGACTACCTTCTGACACGATTGCCGCATGTGTGGCCGCTTGTTCTGCTACCCATATGAGTGTTCTGGAAGCAGCAGTTATCCCTATGGTCATGTTTGACTTGGTCGCGTGCTAAGCGCCGCTATCCTCTTTTACTGTTTCCCCTAAACTTTGTGCAGTATCAGGAGCGGCTGGCCGAACGGTTAAAACGCTGGGCTCTAGAGCGGGAGACCTGGGTTCGAATCCTTGGTAAGACTGGTTTTTTTTCTGTCAGGGGCAAAATAAAATCCTCAGCTGCACAGTCTGTGGCGACAGAATAAGAAGAAGATGACGATGAAGGAGAAGGCGGCGAATGAAAAGGAGGATGATAAGGCGGAGGAGGGTGAGGAGGAGGAGGAGGGGGGGGGTGTGAAGGAGAACAAGAAAACGAAGCAGAAAAAGAAGAAGAAGATGAAAGAAGTAGGAAAAGAAAAATAGGAACTATTAGAAAAAACATTTTTACGAGTGGCAAAAAATGCTGGGCCAAACTCCATGTTAGAAACATAGAAAGTCGAATATAATGGATCGGAGTCGAGGAATCAAACGCTAGCCCTATGTGACGTCTAACAGCAGACAACGGATGATGATGAATGTGCTTACACAGGCTGATACGAAAAATATATTACACACTTTCTTTACCTGGGTGAAAATGCCTGTATACATCATAGCCTAGACTGTTGGGTACACATGCCTAAAAGAAAGATAAGCCCACACGAAAGATTGTTTCGCTACATGGATGGGGCGAAACAGGAGCACTGACCTGATCCATAATTCTGGTAATTATACGTGATAGTGAAACATGACCGCCATAGCTTATCGTCAGGGCACTTGATAGTGATGATCACGAAGAGGACAAACATATTACACCCACCAAGATAGCAGGTAACTGAACTACTGAAATGACAACCGAGATTCCTGTGCTGAGATAAAGATTCCAGTTTTGTTCTAATTTGATTAGAAACTTTTGCCATGAATAGCGCGGCTTTGCGATCGATCCAGCCTCATAAATTATCTAAACTGGTTAATTTTCAGAATTTCATGAAAATTGTCAGTGATAGAAAGACGGCATGGCAGGAAACGGGCATTCACTGCCTGATTGCATTATGCTACAAGAAGACAATTAGCACAACCATCCCCAGCTGTGGTTTTTTATGGGATTAAGGTTAGTTGCGTATCCTTTACTGGGCGTTGCAGAACCAACCCCAACAGCACCTGGCTGTTGTATGGTTTTTCTAGGCAAATTTACGTCCAGTAGTTTGCCATTGCTCCTGGACGGTCAGCTTTTTTGATACCACTGTCGAAACCAACGCAAGGCAAATGGCCCGCAGCTGGGATCGAACCTGGCATCCCGGCATTGCTAAGCGTTCGCATCGACTTAGCCGCAGAGCCGACGTTTATGGGATTACTTTTACATTTTAGGCACATGAGAGAGTGTACAGAACGGCGTGCCAGTGATGCAATGCTACAATGTCGACTGTTAAATGTTGAATTAGGAATCGACATCACAGCACTCGGGACACCTCTATAATCGCTCCGTCCCCATCTTCAGCAGCAAGCGAAGAGTTAAAATTCTGCCGGTACCAGTAATTGTCTGATTGTATATCCGTCTCGCCTTACCCCTGAGTGTCGAGCGCCTGCCAGATCCTCTCTAACTCCTCGCAGTGACATTCTCCCCAAACCGTAATGATCTATCTGTGTCTCGGCACTGTTCACTTCCCCCTAGAGGGCCCTCACAACTTCCAGCTTGTCATACATCCTTTCCCCACCAAGTGGTGCAGAACCGGCCAGTCTGTCTTTCTGCTCATTTCCCAACACACCGGCATGACCTGGAAAGAATATCCAAAAGATGCTAACTACCCGGGACTCTTAAAGATATGCACTGGGATTGGAAGCGATTGTTACACAACTCTTCCACTATCAAACGAAGACACAGATGATATCTGTGAATAAAACCTTCAGTAAAATGTGTGTGGAAATCATCATCGTCGTCATATCATCATCATCACCACCAGCACCACAACCACTATCGCCCTTCTTCTCGTCAGCCTCCTCGCCCTCATCATCATCATCACCCACCAGCACTACTACCACTATCGCCCTTCTTCTCGTCAGCCTCCTCGCCTTCATCATCAGTATCATCACCATTGTTATCTCGCTTCCATAAATGTCCGCCAAAAGGACTATTACCCTCGCGCCTAATTCTCTGCCAGGTGAATTGTTGTACCCAATATGTCCCCAATTTTGTGAATTCACCTTCCTATTCCTATTCCTGTGCCTGGCTTCCATTAGTATGTTAAAGTTTTTTGTTTTGTTTTGTTTTTTAAATTCTAAACAACTTTAACTTTTGATTTGACTAAAATATGTTCATGGCATTGTATATTATCTGAATTTCTTCGATACTCATAATTTTTTAAATGCCGGTATTTCTCTTTCGCCCGACGTGATGTTCACCACATTACCCACTGAGCGCTGATTGGTCTTTAAATCAAGGGTCTTGCCCTATACGCCCAATACGTTTCAAGACGTGGAAAATGGTTATTTATTTCTCTTCTACTCACACACATGCCGTGATTGTAGCTGACTTACAGAGCATGTTGAGAAAGGTGGAGACAGGTATGCTCCATGCACAGTGGCATACATCACTTCAGAGGTCCCGGGTAGTTAGCGTCCTTTGGATAATTTCTCCAGGTTATCGTAGTGTGTTGGGAAATGGGCAGGCAGAAAGACTGTCCCGTTTTGCATCGCTTGGTGGTGAACTGATGTATAACACACTAGATGTTGTGGTATGCTCCATGCAGAGTGGCATACATCACATCAAAGGTCCCGGGTAGTTAGCGTCCTTTGGATAATTTCTCAAGGTTATCGTAGTGTGTTGGGAAATGGGCAGGCAGATAGACTGGCCCGTTCTGCACTGCTTGGTGGTGAACTGATGTATGACACACTATATGTTGTAGTATGCTCCATGCAGAGTGGCAAGCATCACTTCAAAGGTCCCGGGTAGTTAGCGTCCTTTGGATAATTTCTCCAGGTTATCGTAGTGTGTTGGGAAATGGGCAGGCAGATAGACTGTCCCGTTCTGCACCGCTTGGTGGTGAACTGATATATGACACACTAGATGTTGTGAGGGCTCGTTGGAAGCGATTGAACAGTGCGGAGGCACAGATAGACCATTATGGTGTGTGAAAAATGACGCTGCCAGGAGTTATAAGAGCTCAACACTCATTGTAAAGGAGAGACGGATATATAATCAGACAGTTACTGGTGCCATCAGAATTAGAACTCTTCGCTTGCTGCTGAAGATGAGGACGGAGCGCTTATCGGGGATGTCCCGAGTGCTGTGATGTCGATTCTTAATTTAAAATTCACCACTCTTCTGCTCACCCTACGCTTTTCTTTAGCAAGTACCTTTGACTATTCGTCCTCAGTGGTTGCACAATGGTAAATGATCTAACACACTGTTAACACAGAGGCAGCCATCATTACATGCGACAGAAATTAATAGGTTATAGAAATGCAGCACTAATTTCCACAGCCCATTGTTAAAGTTCAGTTCTTCTTATCCTTTGATCTCTTTCATGTGGAGAATCCTGGTAAGTTAATTAACATTTTCAAGTCTCAGGGCATATCTTCAACTGTCGGATGTTTAGCTTTAAAAATTTCTCCCTCATGAAATTACACACCTGGTATGTCAACACCGCTGGAAGTGAAATGTAGACAGAGAAAGCAAAGGTCAATGAAATGGAGACTTGCAGTGGGACTCTACAATTACCGCAGGAATTCATTTATATTTTAGTTGTGTCACTTCAATACTCGTATAACCATTATACGGATTGTATACAATGCGTAGGACGAATGTTTTCCACTGTTTCATTGTTAAGGAAAGCTTAAGGGCATAGAAATAAAATGTGGAATAAATGCACAGATATTGAGCGGCCAGTGGCACAGCAACTTGGAAGATCAAGCATATAACGTTTAGGTTTCGTTTTAAACGGTTTAGTTTTAGACAACAGATCAACATCATGGAACAAGGGTAGTAACCCATAAGTGCTCCTTTCTACTTCTGACTCAAGCCTGAGTGCGAAGAATCCCTGCTCACTGCACGAATTCTGTAGCACCGGCAAGGATTCTGAAATACATTATGTAGATTTTTTACTAAATATTAAGCCCAGTTTTGTCTTCTGTTTCGATTTTCAACAACCATGGGATTTTTTACGTACGCTAAAATATACATCGCTGGGGTCCGATCTTACTACCCCGAGCCAGGGGGAATTTACTAGAAGTCCACGTGAAAAAATCCCAGCCTTCACCCGGGCTTGAACCCGGGACCTTCAGCACTCGAGGCGGACACCATGCCTCCAGACCATGCAGCCAGCTTCAAGCATATAACCTATGGGGGCCTAAGCATGGGGGCGTGTGTGTTTTAACACGTTATTTATTTGAATTGGTTGTTATTTATACGATGGTCTCCCCATTTACACACCACCGGTTGTTGGTCAACTTTATTGATAAGTTGGCTGGACTAGTCTATAGAAGTTGAGGTTATGGGTGTCGCAGTCTTTTGTCTGGCATTTACGTTTTTATTTCCGAGAAAAAGACCTGTGACATAGGTGTGTCACTCTCTTTAATGGGGGGGGGGGAAGCGCCGGGGAGGGGGTGGGGTTTTGTGTGTATTAGACCCAGTATTTAAATGTTTTAGAACTGTTAAAAGCTCTGGCATGGTGAAATATACAACACGCGGTATGAGCCCTAGTGCAAAATATATCCTTGAGTGAAAGTCGGATCGATCAAAGCCGACCTATCAAAAGTGAGGTCAGTAGGTCGTCCAATCAGAATCGAGGTAGTGTGTAGCAGTGTGTAAATGGGGATACCAGCGTAAAATTTACTGACCATCTTTTGCTTCACACATTTTACACCCAATAACACTCAAATAAAAACTAGCCAAGAACCAATAAAGGAACCACGTAACGACAGAGATGCAATAGCCATAGTGACCTCATCTCAGATTTCAGTATCGCGCTGACCAATATTTGTTACCAACAAAATTCCTGATGCCCCTTTAAGTTTGCGTCTATCTAGAAACCACTCTCGCCTGCGGATACAAAAGTCATGAGTGCCAATCCGCCCACTGTTGGATTGTTTTCAAACACGACCCTGCTTTTAGGTTGACCCAGCCTTCAAAAGTTATCAGGTGAAGTCCTAGGAAGGAAAGGCGGAAAGGCAACTGACGTGATACTGACCACAAAAAAAAAAACATAATAATAATAATATATTACCAAGCGGATTCAAACCAAAGACCATAGAGTCGACAGACGAATGTATATGCACTACGCAACCGCAGCTCCAGTTTCTATTTTCAGTAGGTCAGTTTACATTCAGTAGTTTTCCATGTTTGGCGTCAGCTGTTTAGGGTTACGAATGCGATTCATATTAATGAAATACCCTTTTCTACTTAGCTACGCACAGTTTGGCAGCAGACCGTACTGTGTTCATTTCAACAACAGTATGGTGGGTCAATCTTTAAGTAGGCAATGACAAACACATAAGCATAAATTACCTAGTAAACCAGCAGTGAGCAATTGGCGGTATTCGTTTTCAAAGGTCATACCATTGTCCAAGTAATCGTCACACAGTTTGCTGACAACTTGAAAGCAGCTGAATTGACCCTGGTATGTCAGGCTGACTGGACTACGTTCATGACCCTAAAGCGACAGGCACCGGAAGTGCGTATCCTACAAGAATGTTTATCTATTATTATTACTAGCGGCTGATAACAGATCAGATAGTGACGTTATCTAAAGACTTAACAGGGACGGCGAAACCCACTAGTTGAGGCCCCCCCCCCACCCCCCCCCAAACCTCAGAAATATTACGGTGGCTGATCCCCACCCCTCCCCGATAATTATGTAAGGAGGCGGAGTACCTCCTCCCCCCCCCCTCCCCTCCCCCCCCCTCCACTATATGGTGACCTTCCCTGTAAAGTATTTACTGTTACATTTCACATCATTTCAAACACAGTACAATATTGATTTACCAACCTGCCCATTATTGTTGTGTGATTATTATTATTATTATTATTGTTATTATTATCCATTCATCATTCTCTGTTTGTGGCTAGACGTCGCATAGAGCTCGCATTCTCCTCCTTCACGCCAATCTATTTTATGCAGCTTTCTCAATTTCTGACATGGAGTTCAGCCCAGCATTTTTCGCCTGCCGTAATAATGTTCCTCTCAATGTTTTCCTTGGACTTCCTCTTCTCTCTCTCTCTCTCTCTCTCTCTCTCTCTCTCTCTCTCTTTTTTTTTTCTCTCTCTCTCTTTCCCTCTCTCTCTCTCTCCCTGTCTCTCTCTCTTTCTCTCTCTTTCTCTCTGACCGTTTGTTCCCCATTTCAGTACCTGTTTTGTAATTCTTTGCTCATTTCGTCTCAGGGTGTGCCCAGTATGTTTTCACATTAATTTTATTATTACTATCTTCAACTAGGATTAGGCTCCCTGTGAGGAAAGCGGCAAGGGGGGAGGGGGTGGGGGTGTTTCCTTGTTGCCTAGGAAATATGTATTTCAGTGATGGCGGTTTGCGAGGGTAAAAGTCTAAAACAAGCCCCCCCGCCCCCCCCCCCCCCAGTGTTTTGTTTACGTCGATGCTCCTAATACATATATACTACTGCACATTTGAAGATTACATCTTTTGTTTTTCTCCCATGATTATGTGCACTTTAGCCGCTTACTCACGAAAACATTCCTTTTTTAAAACACATGCAGAGCTGGCAATCCTATTTTCAGCTTTGGCTCGGAGGCAACTGTCTCATCTTTATTAAATTATCTACTTTCGTGATCCTAATATATTGCGACATTCTAATTACTTAAAAGCCAGAGCATTGTATAGACAATTAAAAAGCACATCTTTTGCATTCTTTTATAGAAAATGTGAAAGTAAAATCACTTGGACTGCACACTGAATCGTGTTTCTATAGATCAGTTGATCGTGAAATATTACCACCAAACAACATATACAATATACTGCTAAAGTCCAGCGGTTCTCACACTATGGGTCACGACCCTTTTGGGGATCGAAGGACTCTTTCACAAGGGTCGCCTAAGACCATCGGAAAACACATATTCACTGAACTTATTCAGTAGCAACGAAAATAATTTTATGGTTGGGGGTCGCCACAATATGAGGAACTGTATTAAAGGGGAGTGGTATTAGGAATTTGTTAACCACTGTTTTAGTCAAAGGCTTCAAGCAGATCCCTAAAATATATTGTGGCAAATTGGTCATTTCATGTTAAGTTCACGCGTGACTGAATAGTACGCAATGGATGACGAATCTGAACTATCTGTTACTTTTTCTCTTCTACTTCTGATCTCTCGACCAATGCATGTCCTAATTATTCCTTTCATCTTTGTTATAATTCTTCTTGTTATTGATCACTGTTGTTTTTCTACCTCTAGTTCTCCTTGTTCTTTCTTGTTGTTGTTTCTTCTTCTTTCTCTTCTTCATATACTCTTCATTGGCCCCTTCTCTCTTCGTCTTTTCTTCTTCTTCCTTCTTCTTCTGTCTTCTTCCTTCTTTTTCCTTCTCCACAATCTTCTTCCGTCTCATTTCTTATTCTTCCTTATTTTTCTTTTTTTTTTCTACTTCTACTACTTCTCTTTCTTCTTCTTCTTCTTCTTCTTCTTCTTCTTCTTCTTCTTCTTCTTCTTCTTCTTCTTCTTCTTCTTCTTCTTCTTCTTCTTCTTCTTCTTCTTCTTCTTCTTCTTCTTCTTCTTCTTCTTCTTCTTCTTCTTCTTCTTCTTCTTCTTCTTCTTCTTCTTCTTCTTCTTTTTTTTTTCTCTTCCTTCTCCTCAACCTCTTCCTCCTTTTACTTACAACTTCTTAACATATGTGATTCCTATACGGCTTTCTGTGGTGCTGTAATAGGGAATGGAACAAGGAGGAACAGAACAACAGCAGCAGCAGCAGCAGTAACAACAACAACAAACGTTGAAGAAGAAGTAGAAGAGGAGTGATGATAATGTTGATAATTAACAATAATAATGTGTGCACTGAAACAAGAGCATTGATAATTATGTCAAAAGAGTTTTATATTTCATCAGAACTCTTCCAATGAAGAAACAACATGAAACGCAAGTCAACTGTCTTTTATGTTCTAAAAATAGTCGCATTTAACGCCCATAAGAGAATATTTCAGATCCGTTTCCGTCGGAAAAGAAGGCGGGAGGGGTTGGGGGGGGGGGGGGGGGGGGGCTGGTCTTAGTTCAACGATGCGTCTCTTATGTTCTGATTCACTGGCTACTCTCTGAAGTATTTCCGTTCAGACATATTCTAAGTCTTCTGACAGTTTCTATGTTGTTAATGAAGCTTGCTCAAATGATTAAAAAAAAATTATAGCCTGGTTCAAGTGTCAATCAAAATCTGTGGTTCAGGCATTGCAAAGGCGCTTCGTAATTGTGGGGTGCTAGGTTTGATCCCAGCTGCAGGCGATTTGATAGCAGACCGCTTTGCGTTGGGTTTGACAGTGGTATCGAGAGCCGATTGTTAAGTTCTGCTTCTTCTTTTTTTTTTTTTTAGTCTCACTGATACCAGGTTGTAGCTCAGTGTCGTGGTTTTCTGTATTAATTTTGCGCTTCAGCTACACTGTTTATCCATTTCTTTCTTGGTCTTTCCCTCACCTTCCTCCCAGATGTTTTACTGTGAAAAGTCTCGTATACAGTCTGGTCTGGCTGCATTCTCACTAGATGGCTGAACTATTTCATTCTTTGTCTGTCAGTATAATCCAGACATGGTCTTATTCCAACGTTATCTATAACGCTGGTATTCGTAACCCTGCCTCGTCTAGTGTGGTTAGTTAATCTTCTGTTCTAGTGCCCTATTCATGGTACGTGTACGGCATTGATAACATGAAGTAGGAATAAAGATGTTATTAGTCATCTGCTGTTTTGTTGGAAGGGAGACATTTGGGTGTCTAAGCGGTGGGGCTTACTGGTGGGTGACAGCAATTGTCTTTTGTACTCTGGTTCTCTGTCTCTCTCTGTCTCTCTCTCTCTCTCTCTATCTATCTTTGTCTCTCTCTGTTTCTCTCTGTCCATATCTCTATCTCTATCTCTGTCTATCTTTGTCTCTCTCTGTCTCTCTCTGTCCATCTCTCTCTGTCCCTCTCTCTCTCTCTCTCTCTCTCTCTCTCGTCTACCATCCTGCAGCTTCACATAAAGGACACGCAACAGGTTCAGAGGAGTTAGAACATGAGGTCTTAGGCACGTTGCTACCCCCCCCCCCCCCACCCTTCCTCCCACTCCCCCGGCCAACATGCAGAGAAGTTTTTATTTTCAGTTTTTATTCATACATATCTTTGCATTTCAAATAGACTGTTATACCTATTTGCAATGCCGCACCTTGTTGTTGTGGTTATTACTACTATTATTTAGTACCCAAACATGACGTAGGTCCCTTCAGTTTCCTCTTTCAGTAGACACTTTGTAAAGTTCTGACCCGGCTCCTCCTCCCCTTTTACCCCTCCCCAAACCCCTATCAATATTTTCTTTGCGTCGGCGTCTCTGGTTTGGTTTTCTGGTTGTTTATTCCCCAGACTGCTTGGTTGTTAATCGAACAATAATTCCGGGTATGTGCAGGAAGCTCAGTTAAATAAAAGACATACAGTGATACAAATTATCCTTTCGATCGAATTTTTTATCACCATCATCATCCTCATCCTCATCATCATCTTCGATTAAAACTTCAATTTTTGGCGATAAGCTACGTAGGGAGGAACCGTTGTGGTCCAATGTTCGATGTGGTGTCACAGACAATTATCAGTTCGTGTGGATGTATAAGGTCTTTACAGTGACCCTTCCAGCTTTTTTTGGGACGTTCAGTATCTCTCACATCATATTTTTTCAGCTATCAGAATTTTCAATGCACTAATTTTTGAGTCCAGGCTGTCTGTGCTACGTCGTCCGGACATCATATTAGTCCTTGACCCAGTTTTTTGGTAATTATTTTCACCGTCCTTTTCAGGATACAATTTTTCTTTATTTCAAGCCTCACCCTGGCTCTTGCCGGGGGCCGCAATATAGCCAGGCCATAAATCGCGGTTTCTGGGACCTCTCCACAGCGATCCTTATCCGGATGGTGGCACATTGTGTCATCGGGTGTTTATCTCGTGTGTGATGTCCTGGTGGGGTAGAAAGTCAGTCAGTCAGTTTTTTTTTTTTTTGTATACCAAGTCAACAAGAACGGCCACAGTGCCGTCTTTACGCATGGACTCCTTGATAACTTGCTCGGAACTTCTCCCACGAGCTTAAGGTTTTGTTTTGTTGATACAATAGATCATCGTCATGGCACAAGGGTTGAAACCGATAAGTTGTCCGTTCTATTTCCAACTCAAACATAAGTCCCAAGAATCTCAGCGCAGTGGACGAGCTTTGTAACATCGGCGAAGATAAAGAATTACTGCGGGTTCATTTTTAACTAAAAACTTTGCCCGGACAGCGTCGTTAGGCTATTATGTTTGATTTCCAACTGCCAAGAGATTGTTTAGCAACAATACACACGTATCTGCTGATTGATGGTGATGATGATGATGATGTAGGGGCAAACACCACAACCGTTCAGCAGTAAATAAATACAGTACATCTAAACAGAGGAACTGTGAAGGAACACGTTATCTAACGTG
Source organism: Candidula unifasciata (assembly GCA_905116865.2). Taxonomy (NCBI): domain Eukaryota; kingdom Metazoa; phylum Mollusca; class Gastropoda; order Stylommatophora; family Geomitridae; genus Candidula; species Candidula unifasciata. Next base: position 36,275 of record CAJHNH020002342.1, on the reverse strand, counting down.
TGTAACGTGTGTAGGATCTTTCAGTAGATTTGTTTTTCTCTAATGTGGACTTTTTCCCCCCATAGTTGAAACTTCGGGGACGGATCTCAAACAAATCACGCTTCTTCTTTTTCTTCGAGTTCACCGGCTGCCACAGGGAAAATTCCTATTTGTTCGTCAACTTTGGTCTTGTTTCAGAAATTGAGTTTTACGCGCACAACCGTTTTACAGATTTAGCTTATTTTTACCAGTACTGCTGGTTCCTTGCATCTCAGGCAGATGCCCTCCGACTTCAAATAAAACACCCTTTATCTTTTCAACAAACATCAAACATCTTCTTAGATTTGTGAGCTTCTAAAGACTCAGTCAAGCGCAGTAACTGTTGTGCTAAGCAGTGTTGCCACTATTCTTTGGAAAAAAAAAAAAACCCCATCCAAAACCGAGTCAAAAATATCTAAAAACATCTAAATTTGCGTGGAAAACATCTAGAAAAAACATGCAAATGGAAAGAGTCACAAATCAGATAGCAATTGATATGACTTACCCTATAGAATCATGTTCTCATCTTTACTGAAGTCTGCCTTACAAGATCCACAGGATAAACTTAGCTTGGATGATGAAGTTCAAGCTTGAGATCCAAAATGACTGGTATGCTTTAGCTGTTCCAATTTCTTTTAATATTTAATCAGGGAGCTGCTAAGTGGAACAGCCTTTTCCTACTCTTATCAGACCGAATTTTATTGTCAAGATAGCATTTAAGAGGCCGAATTTCATCCTGTTTCTAAATTTGATAAATTCACTCAAAATGAAAAACATCTACCATCTAAACGTCAAAAACGCCATCTGAATGCAAGTGAAAACATCTAAATCTGGATGTAAAACATCCAAAGTGGCAGCACTGGTGCCAAGACAGCTGAGTTGCATCAGGACATTAAAGGTTACTGTTCATCCTGAAGCCTCATTCACACTTTGGTCTCACTGAGGCTCTAAGTTGTCCACATTATAATTAGATTTGAAACTGCATTTAACAGAACAAATGTAAACTTAGAGCACTTGGTAATGGTTTCAGTAACACGTATCAATCTCCTTACCGCTTCGATTAAGCGACGAGTAGATCCAAACAAATGGAAGAAAAACGAATTCGTTTTTTATTACTAGACAAATCCCACTCCCCCCCCCCCCCCCCCACTCCCCGACCTAACCCCCTTCCCCCACCCAAATGTTCGAATTCGTCGGTCGTCAAATAAAGAGGAATTTATGGTATGAAAAACAAATGTATTTAGTGTGTGAACACTTTTGAAGTAGAATATAATGGCAGTTTATAAATAGGTCTCGAATGTGGGACAGTAAAGTCCATTTACACCCCAAGAATCGTATCCGTCGCTTGTTGACGCTAATGTTTATGACGGATAATCGTAAAGATAGCTCAGTAACATCTAGTTCAATCCTGCAGAAATGTAATGCTTTAGTACTAACACTGATAATGTGGTAATAGTTGTGATGATGTCGGTAACCGTAGTTACTGTATGGGTTCCCGGTCTCATGGGAGGAGGAAAGGTGGGAGGAATGACTAGACCAACAACCCCTTAGCAAATATGCAAGCATATGGGAACACAATTGAAGGTTTTCTGAAATCAGATGTATTATGCCGAAAGCGCAAACCACGCAGCCTAGCTACACACCACAACAGAACTTGCTAAGGATCTTTAATGGGCGAATGCAGGAGAGGAAAACGCAGTTTGGGTCTAAGCAGTTAAAATAATATTATAGGTCAGAAAGTGTTAAAAGATTATTAAAAAGAAAAAAAAAGTTAATGTAAGAACTGGATGTGTCACAGAGAAACTCTGACATGTTGATGACATCAGTTGCATCAACACACAGAGTTCGAATTCTTGGTAAAGAATACGTTAACTGATTGACTTCATTGCACCTTTTCCAGGTGTGCGTTCCAGGGCAACTTTTGTTATTTGGGGGAGGGGGGAGGTGGGGGAATAGAACTGCTTAATATATGTAGTGATAGGCAACTTATTATTACTATTTTTAATCTGATTTAATGGGTCTGGCTAAAAACCACAACACAGCGAATTACCCGCTGTTTAAAGAGCGACAGTAAAAGAAGCTGCAACGAAAGAAAACTCACAGTGGCTTCCGACAAAACGGTTTAGCAACCTCGCCATGGACATCCTTATACTTTTGATAATAGCAATTAGAATGACAACATCCATGGAATTATGCTGATAAGATTAACTGGCATAATTGATGCGTGCGATCGATCAGAGGCATCGCAGACGGGCTAAGTGTCTAGCTAGGGGTTATACTTTGCTATATATCTATAATGTCTGTCCTCTCACCTACACACTGGATTCTCTCTATCCACCTATCGTGCCACCCACTCTCCTTGCCACGGCTCATGCTGACAGTGATTATAACCGAGCACTACTATAACCAAGGCACACGCAACAAGCTAAGATATCCTTAAGTTGCCATTGACATCGTCTACGAGTACTGGAACATAATACACAACTCCAAGTATGATCTTGTAGTGCTATCAGTGTCTTTATTACGAACGAACACAACGATGACGAAATGGTGATTGACGGGACACTGTCAAGTCTTCTGCTGCCTTCCCAATACTTACATCAGCAGTCCCTCTGAACATAGACAAAACATCCCAGCCAGCTATGTCCCAGGTGCCTGCTACGGGTATCTCACACCTGACTGCGCAGATACACCTACGTGATGTGCAGTGACAATCCCTTGACAGTTTCTATACTGAAAAACCCTATCCCAGGTCTCAAGATAGATGCACCTCTTGGTGGAAACTCCACACTTTCCGTCTGCTTTCCCAGTCACTCACTGAAGCATCGCTGAATGATATCCCGTCAATCAGCCTCCGATTAACCCTCCCCCCTCCCCCACCGCCCATCAAAACACACATGCATGTTGGTTAACACATAAAAGCGCCCCTGGCACCTTCCGTGCCCTTGCAGAAACTCGTCAAACACGTGCCCCATAGCCGCAACAGTGCCGACCCTCACACAACCTGGTAGACACAATCCATTCTAGACAATTACTGACAGAATTCAGAAAAAAGTCCGACTCACGATACACCACAATCATCCCAGGCGGTTCACAGGGGCTGCACCAAATAAAACCACAGAATAAAGCTGTCACATGGTACTGAAAACATTTCTCACACAGAGACGAACTGAAAGCTACTGATTCAAACTACCCAGGGACTCTTTCTACCCGTGGTTGTACGTGAATCTCACATTCTCGCCAACCTTCGGGGTTCACCTTCACCGACAGGTCACACCTGGGTCTGATAATCCCCATGGAGATCGATGATAGCCGTTAATCTCAAGAGATCTTTGTCTCACGTGTCAAGTAGCGTGGACTTTTTGCACTCATCTCTGTCATCATCATCATCATCATCATTATTATCATCATCATTATCTAGTGCCTTTAGGACTAGCGTAGATGATCAAGCCTCTGACCTAAGGTACACTTAAACAGTAAAATAAGTTCAACACACAACAAAATCAACAATAGTTCATTATCATTGACGATTACATCATACTCGAAATCTATGTTACCATTTTGTCAACTGTTAACGATTTTGATAAACGATTAGAATGATAACATATATTTCGAGTATGATGTAACCGTCAGTGATAATGGACTATCGATGATATTAGTGCCGATAAGAATGATGACGTTAATAGGGTGACTATGGTGAAATCTTTGATGATGTTGATATTGATTATGGTGTAAGTATGAGAAGGAAATCATTTATGATGACAATGGTGAAATCATCGATGATGTTGATATTAACGATGTTATTAGTAAGCATAAAAAGGAAAGCTCGGATGGTAACTATTGTGAAATCTTCGATGATGTTGAAATTGATGATGATATTAATAAACATAACAAAAGAAAGCACCAATGATGACAATGGTGAAATAATCGACGATGTTGACATTAACGATGATATTAGTAAGCATAAAAAGGAAAGCACTGATGGTGACTATTGTTATATCATCGATGATGTTGATATTGATGATGATATTAATAAGCATTCAAAAAGAAAGCACCAATAATGACAATGGTGAAATCTTCGATGATGTTGATATTAACGATGATATTAGTAAGCATAAAAAGGAAAGCACTGATGGTGACTATTGTTATATCTTTCATGATGTTGAAATTGATGATGATATTAATAAGCATAAAAAGGAAAGCACCAATGATGACAATAGTGAAATCATCGATGATGTTGATATTGATGACGATATTATTAGTCACAATAATGATAACATTGATGGTGACTATGGTGAAATCATCGATAATGATGATATTGTTGACGATACTGGTAACCAAAAGAATGATATCGCTGATGTGGACGGATTTTAAAACCGAGGTGATGATACTTATGGTATTATTAACGATATAAATTGAGACGAGGCAGTTCATGAAGAGAACTGACTGCCAACATCAGAAAGAGAGATCTAGATTCTTTGTTTTTTTGATGAGGAGGAGAAAACTGAAGTACGTTGTGACGCCAGGTAAGCTGGAAGGGAGGAGAGGCAGGCAGAGGGAGACCGAGAGAAAAGATCTTTGACAGTTTGACATCAAGGCATTGACGACCATCTGTGTCAGAGTTGATTGAAAGTACACGAGGCAGAAGGTTGTGGATTAACATGACTACCAATGCAACACCGTATGGGACTTTAAGAAGAAGAGACAAAAATTGCGACGATGCTACTGAGTGCGAAGACACTGCCAATAGTGATGAAACATGGTTTCAATAATAACGAGATCGACACAAATTATGATGATATTTCGATAACAAATATTAGAAATAATAACTTGTTTTTAAAAACTGTCTTTACAGATAACGTTCAAGATAACAGCCCAGACTGAGCAGTGACCTAAACATTGAACACCAAAGTTACCAATAATGCCATCGAAGACAGACTGCTTTCTATTTGAGATGCCATCCCGTGGTAGCAAATTTAGCTGTCTGGCCAATAAAGTGATTATATATAGTGAAAGGTCAACACAAATATAGTTTGTCTCTTGGACGCAATCGTTTTCGACCGCCATTAAGTATCTGATGTCCAGTTTTTATCTCCTAGGCTGAACTTTCCTCATTATTCGGTTTTCTGTTTCATGTATTACGTGTGTTGAAATAATTCGGAGACAACAAAAACATTGCATAATTTATTGTCCATGTATCTCGTCAGTCGCGTTACTAAAGAGTTACACAAACAGATAATGAAGCAGAAAGACTTAACAAATCCAATGAAATGCAAAAGGTTTCTGTCACTGCATCGTGCTCCTCTACCGGAAGTTGGCTGTAGTCAAATGAAGTATCAGGGTTACATGAAATTTAGGTTATTTTTACGATGGTCTCCCCATTTATACACCACCGGTTTTGGTCAACTCCATTGATAAGTTGGTCGGACTAGTCTATCATGGTCGAGGTTATGGGTATCGCAGTCTGTTGTTGTCTAGGATTTATATTTTTATTTCCGAGAAAGAGACGGCCTATGACAAAGGTTTTGTTACTCTCTTGGAGGGTTGTGTGTTAGACCCAGTATCTAAATGTTTTAGAAGTGATAAAAGCTCTGGCATCGTGAAATGTACAACACGCAGTATAAGCATGAGTGCCGGATATCTCCGTGACCTTATGTGAAAGTTGGATCACACGAGACCGACCTATCAGAGGTGAGGTGGTCAGTAGGTCGTCCAATCAGAAGCGAGCTAGTGTGTAGCAGTGTAAAAATGGAGAGACCAGCCTAAAATTCACCAAAATTTACTATAAATCTCTTTTGCATTTCAGCTGAATTTATTTAGTGTGTGTGTGCTTCAGTGAATGTCCATATACCTATGTAGCAACGCACATGACGTGATAAAGCTAAATATGTCTGGCAATAAATTCGACAGTGCGTTGGTTGTGTCAGCAATATTTAAATACTTCTTCTTCTTCTGTTACTTCTTGTTCTTGTTCTTGTTCTTGTTCTTGTTCTTGTTCTTGTTCTTCTTCTTCTTCTTCTTCTTCTTTTCTTCTTCTTCTTCTTCTTCTTCTTTTCTTTTTCTTCTTCTCCTTCTTCTTCTTTCTTCTTCTTCTTCTTCTTCTTCTTCTTCTTCTTCTTTCTTCTTCTTCTTCTTCTTCTTCTTCTTCTTCTTCTTCTTCTTCTTCTTCTCTTCTGTCTTCTTCTTCTTCTTCTTCTTCTTCTTCTTCTTCTTTCTTCTTCTTCTTCTTCTTCTTATTCTTCTTCTTCTTCTTCTTCTTCTTCTTTCTTATTCTTCTTTCTTCGTCTTCTTCTTCTTCTTCGTTTTTTTTCGTTCTTCTTCTATTTCTTCCTTTTCTTCTTCTGCTTCTTTTTCTTTTTCTTCTTTCTTCTTCTTCTTCCTTCTTCTTCTTCTTTCTTCTTCTTCTTTCTTTTTCTTCTTCTCTTCTTCTTCTTCTTCCTTCTTCTTCTTCATTCTTCTTCTCTTCTTCTTCTTCTCTTCTTCTTCTTCTTCTTCTTCTCTCTCTTCTTTTCTTCTTTTTCTTCTTCTTCCTTCTTCTTCTTCTTCTTCTTTCTTCTTCTTCTTCTTCTTCTTCTTCTTTCTTCTTCTTCTTCTTCTTCTTCTTCTTCCTTCTTCTTCTTCTTCTTTTATTTCTTCTCTTCTTTCTTCTTCTTCTTCTTCTTCTTCTTCTTCGTTTTTTATTTCTTCTTCTTTCATTTCTCCCTTTTCTTCTTCTGCTTCTTCTTTCTTTCTTTCTTTCTTTCTTCTCTTCTTTTTTCTTTCTTCTTTCTTCTTTCTTCTTCTTCTTCTTCTTCTTTCTTCTTTCTTCTTCTTCTTCTTCTTCTTCTTTCTTCTTCCTTTCTTCTTCTTCTTTCTTCTTCTTCTTCTTCTTCTTCCTTCTTCTTCTTCTTCTTCTTCTTCTTCTTCTTCTTCTTCTTCTTCTTTTCTTCTTCTTCTTCTTCTTCTTCTTCTTCTTCTTCTTCTTCTTCTTCTTCTTCTTCTTCTCTCTCTTCTTCTTCTTCTTCTTCTTCTTCTTCTTCGTCTTCTTTTTCTTCTTCTTCTCTTCTTCTTCTTCTTTTCTTTTCTTTTTTCTTTCTCTTTTTCTTCCTTTTCTTTCTTTTTCTTTCTTTCTTTCTTTCTTTTCTTTCTTCTTTCTTTCTTCTTCTCTTTCTTTCTCTTTTCTTTCCTTTCTTTTTTTTCTTTCTTTTCTTTCTTTTTCTTTCTTTCTTTCTTTCTTTCTTTCTTTCTTTTTTCTTTCTTTTACTTTCTTTCTTTCTTTCTTTCTTTCTTTCTTTCTTTCTTTTTTCTTTCGTTTTCTTTCTTTCTTTTCTTTCTTTCTTTCTTTCTTTCTTTCTTTCTTTCTTTCTTTCTTTCTTTCTTTCTTTTCTTTTTCTTTCTTTCTTTCTTTCTTTCTTTTCTTTTTCTTTCTTTCTTTCTTTCTTTCCTTTCTTTCTTTCTTTCTTTCTTTCTTTCTTTCTTTCTTTCTTTCTTTCTTTCTTTCTTTCTTTTTTTCTTCTTCTTCTTCTTCTTCTTCTTCTTCTTCTCTTCTTCTTCTTCTTCTTTTTCTTTATCGTTTCTTTCTTCTTTTCTTCTTCTTCTTCTTCTTCTTCTTCTTCTTCTTCTTCTTCTTCTTCTTCTTCTTCTCTTCTTCTCTTCTTCTTCTTCTTCTTCTTCTTCTTTTTCTTCTTCTTCTTCTTCTTCTTCTTCTTTTCTTCTTCTTCTTCTTCTTCTTCTTCTTCTTCTTCTTCTTTCTTCTTCTTCTTCTTCTCTTCTTCTTCTTCTTCTTCTTCTTCTTCTTCTTCTTACTTCTTCTTCTTCTTCTTCTTCTTCTTCGTCTTTTTCTTCTTCTTCTTCTCCTCCTTCTCCTCTTCCACCTTGTAATACATTGTCGCTGGCAGACGTATCGTTCGTTGATGAGCTCTATCAAGAGCGCTTTAGAGATTAAAGCTCATTTCTGTGAGGCTGTTCTTTATGCCTTCATATTTTCTGAGGTCTTCCGCTCGCCCTATACCGTTTGTAACGTTTTACAGTGGATAGCTGTAATAGTACCAGGGCATTCTTGGTAAATGCCAAAAAAATTTCATTCTTGAAATACTGCGTGTGTAATTTCTCTGTTAGTTTTCCTAGAGGTCTCTAAAATAGGGATGTTAAGTCAAAAGTAAAGGGGCCCTTTATTATGTACTGTAGAGCATCAGAGCATATAATGCTAGTCGAGTGGGTGCTTAAAATAGTGATGACCGGAGTCAAAGTCGAGAGAGTCGCATTATCTAGCCTGCACCAGGGTATCTTGTATAGCTCGGACTGTGTCCGGGGAATGGCTAGCTGCCCGCTGAGAGAATCCCACAAAACACAAATTTCGCAGCTCAGGCGCCGATCCCTGGGACCTGCGTCAAAACTTCACTTGTGAACTGAACACACGACATGCATAATACAAGGCAAACGGCTTGACCACTTCGCAACGGAGACAATCGGAGACCCACGGAGACCAACGGAGACCCACGGAGACTAACGGAGACCCCCGGAGACCCACGGAGATTTACCTGAAAATGAGAAAGTAGTGATTGCAGAATATATCATGGAATCGCCAAGTAAGGATCAACACAAAGTAGACCCCCCACCCCCCACCCCCCCCCCCCCACCCTTTCTACAAAGTAAAACGTAAAGATACCTTTTACAGAATTGATGCATTTTGTATATTGCATTAGACCTCTATTTGTATTGACCATTCAGTAGGTGATGCTGCCAAGTAATCGTGTCACCTTCATAGGTGATGGAGTTACCACTATACCGGTTGACTTTCCTTTCAATATAATTTCATCACACTCATTTTCTTTGGGCAGTAATGTAGATAAAGATGGGGAAACTGATCGAGATATTAAAATAAGAATACAAAAGCAAGAGGAGCTTTCATAGCACTAGGGAATTTGTGGAGGTCAAAAGAAATTTAAAAAAATACTTAACTAAAAATTTACAATTCTAATGTCAAATCAGTACTTTTGTATGGGGCGGAACCATGAAAAGCAACTAAGGCAATTACTTATAAATTACAGACATTCATTATCTGGTGACTGCGCAGAATAGAAGGAATTAAATGGTATGATTGAATAACTAATGTAGAGCTTTGGGAGATAACTAAACAGGCTCCAGTGGACCAAGAGGTGAGGAAAAGACGCTGGCGTTGGATAGGACACACACTGATGAAACATGAGAACAGCATAACTAGAATGTCCTTGCACTGGAACCCACAGGGGCATAGAAATTAAGGAAGGCCCCCCCCCCCCCCCAAAAAAAAAAAAAATAAATAAGAGAGCTGTAGAATAAAGTTAGAAGGATGGGGAGGACATGGGGAGAGCTCTATGTGATGGCGAAGGATATAACGACTTGGCGTGAGTTGGTTGAGGGCCTATGCTCTATTAGGGGATAGAAAGGCAGAAGAAGAAGACACTCCTTTCAGGCTAGGTCGACCTGGTCCCCCTAAAGTAAGGTCTTCTCTACACGCCAGTGGCACATGTGAGGTTAGACACATATCTTTAATAAACCACTAGGTGATGTGGTCAACATCATAAGGCCGCCTTTATTTCCCTGGACTTTGCCTGGTAGATTTTTGAACTGGGTCAGTCTGGGAGTTGAGTTAATTTTTTTTTTAAATTCTGCACCATGCGTATTTGAGCCTATGACCTTCCTGGACAAATACAAAATCCTCCTTGATATGGGTTCGAACCCAGGCACTTTGAGCCAGCAAGCAAGTAGTAACTGCGTTATCGTGGCTCACAAAGACATATACAGATATAAGCGGACGTTTGGACAAATGTCTATATCAACGAATAAAGAAATAAGGTATGTAATTCGTTGACACAATGTACATTATTTAAAGTCAGATGATTGTGTTATTTTAATTGTGTACTTAAGTATTCGTTTGTTATTATTATTAATATTATTATTATTATTTGGTTTCAATGTTGCTGTTGTTGATAAAGACTTTAATCGAAACTTTCGTAGTGTTTGTCCATATTTTGTTTAGTCAAGCTTTGTAGTTACAGTAACATCCCGTTAACACGCATTCCAAGGATATAAAAAAGCAAGAATTCGTGTTAAAAACGATGTGCTAACATAAGACTAATCTTGGTGAGACTATTGGCAACATTAATATTATTATTTAAGAAAATAATAACTAGAACTGGTTGACCGTATCCAGAAATATGGCATCGAAAAACAACCCTGGCTGGACATACATGCAGGTGCCAGAGTGAAAGGAAATAAAAGAGCCGACAGACTGGCCATGTCTGCAATGGCTGGGTGGGGGAAAAGGTATAGACGGGGTAGACATATTCATTGATCAGCGTTCTAGAAACTTTAGGAGAAAGAAGTTAGAAAAAACCCGCCTGTTGAAATTGGTATTAAACAAAGACAAGCATACAGAAACGTGTTGCAGGCAAGAGAAAGAAGATATGCATATCACATCCTACTGGGTACATTGAAGATGAAGACACTGAGATGGCTTGGAGGGCTGAGCACGAACGAGTCGGACCGATGTGCTAGGATGTCGGTACGGACAACTAATTACAAGAAACAAGTAATTGGTGATGTCAAACGCTAAGGCAGATTACACAACGACTCTAAAGTTGATTTCATTCTTTTATCAAATGGGTGCAGAAACATTCTTTGAAGGAGGAAAGCTTATTGTCACATTACACCATCAACTTTTATAAATAATAAATGATTTACCTTCGTCCCTGTGATTACTGATCCAACTCATTTCTTTTTACATAATCATTATCAGTTACCATGTTATTCACACAAAAGGGAATATTTTATGCTATCCTCCTTGTCAACAGAGACGAAAAAGAGAGTTCCTTAAAGCTATATAAATCAAATATTGATATACAGAAATGAATCATGGACTGTTGGTAGATAAGTGAAAACTTATTTGGAAGCTGCAAAAATGTGGTTTTGTAGACGAACAAAGAGACAGATAAAAAGAGTAATGAGGATTTCTTCAAAGACACTGACTCACGAAATAAACTGAGAACCCACATCAGAAAGAGACAATCTGCATTCTTTGGTCATGTGATGAGAAGGAGAAAACTGGAGTACATCGTGGCAGTAGGAAAGTTCGAGGGGAGAAGAGGCAGAGGGAGACCGAGAGAAAAGATGCTGGACAGTCTGACATAGTGGCACGGAAGATCATCTGTGTCAGAGTGGACTGTACACGAAACAAAAAGATTGTGGATTGACATGATTACCAACGCACACTTCATGGACTTGAATACAAATTCTCCAGCATTATGTGCTTGTGAAACCTATGCTTTTTCTGTGACCTTCATCCACACTCTCAGAGGTCGGCCACTATCTCTTGTTCTAGAAAATGTACTCAGCATTATAATTTTTTAGGGAGGAGAGGGGGGGGGGAGGGAGTGGGTCTTCCAGGCCACGTTGCCGTTTTAACTTGAACAAAATACCTAAACTTTCGGGACAGGATGCTGTTTATGAGCCAGTTCTCCTCAGCGTTCAGATCATGTAAGATGTCGATGTTTACTATCTGTTTGGCCCCATAGCCTACCCACACTAGACTACAGGTAAGTTCGTAAACATTTGTGGTGCTCCAATATAACCTTGCTGTCTTGACTTCCGGTCAAAATGGACGCTAGACAGGGGCACTGTTTGGAGCCGAGGCAAATTTTTGTTCTGACGGACAGTGGCCGTTGCATGTTTACTCCATTTGTAGACTGAAAGGATATAGTTTCGTCGCCCATCCTCTGAGTTGAATGCATGGCGTGACACTGTGCGCTGTCGATTTCATTTGGAATATTTTTTCGACTGTGACCAACGTGGTGGTGTCAATTGTAGATTCAGAAAATGGCACGATGTCTGTGTCGCCATGCTGCTGGTGCTCCTATGTGATTAAAATTGATTGCGTGTGCAACTGCTGATCTTTTGGTGACTTCTGCACTGCTGATCTGTTGTTGACTTCTGCTACTGTCAATGATGAACTGAATTTCTAATGTCAGACTGTTTGTTTTAGCACTTCAGATGGCTACCGTATGCTATTAATGCGTGTGTATGCTAGTGCATATGCTGAGACAGCAGTCTGTCAATCTTTCCACAAGGGACTGTGATAAACATTCTGAGTGCTTTTCGTTGGCACAGGAGCAGAGCAACGATGGGGATGACCCGTTTGCTGTAAATCTGAAACTAAGACTATCAGACTACCAGACGTTCTGCATGGCTGTTCAGTATATTCTCGACATTTTTCTGTTACATTTAAATTAACAACAACAACAAAACAGTTATCATTTACTAGCTGTTGCAGTTTCATCTGTCGTTTCAGGACGATTCCTTACTCATTGGAATTACCTTAACCTATTAAAACGGGTATTAGGGATGTTAGTCAGAAAGGGGGGGGGGGGAGTAAATAGAGCACATGTAGTTACATAGAGGCTATGGCTCTTATGAGAAGAGGCCTGGGTTGACCAGCAGGACGGTAAACACAGAATCTCAACGACACAAAGAAAAATTTCCAAGCCGAGAAAGTTGACAAGGACCCAGATGACTAGAAGTGCTCTTTTAACCTCTGGAGCGGCTGTACCGAGTGGCTTAGATGCTCACTGCAGATCGTGGTTTGAATCCGAATAAACAAGAAAAGTTAGCAATGAACACTGCAGCAGAGAGAGAAGGATGTTGTAATAAAAGGAGAGATGTCAGTACATATAATCAAAATGTATCATATCTTAATCACGAGAGCAAAAATTTAAAAAAAAAAAAAAAAGATCACTGTTCCGAGTATCGGTCCCAAATTAATCAGTGTTAACAAAAACCTATTCGGGCCTCAAGAAGTCATATTTTTTTTTACAGTTGTGAATAGGAAGAACACTGCGAACTATGCTTCGCTGTATATTATATTATTTCATTTGAACTAAGCTCTCGCGACTTCGATAGTACAGTTGCAAGTATTCCGCCTGTCACGTGGGTAACCAGTTTTCAGTTCACCGCCGTGTGGGAATTTTGTGTGTCCTTAAAAGGGCGGTTGGCACACTGTGTTGTGGCTCACAGCTGGGTAGGCAATAAAAATAAAGGCTAGGACTTTTTTGCCCCAACATATCCGATTTCAACAAAGTCCTACTTAGTCGCCTTTCACAGCATGCTTTTTATGTGGCAGTGATTTATCCCCCCCCCCCCTCAAACATGTGGCCCTGGAAACCACAAGGTGAGTCACGGGTAATGTAAACAATGGATCTAAATCTATTCCTCCAAACATAGCTTTAATGGATCGAAAACTTCTTCTCCCCACGCCGCTTTAACAATGGATCAAAAACTATGCCTCCCCAATACGCTTCAATGGATCAAAAACTATTCCTTCCCACGGCGCTTAGCTTAACATCTAAACATTGCTGTCCATCGAGAAATAACGGCAGAAGTGGAAACTGATGATGATGACCTTAATGTTTTTACTATATAACCTACTGAGGCTCTCAAATGTATGTTTTGCGCCGTAAATAATTTGGACCGGTATTCGGAAGAATGCCAAAACAAGTTTCCGATTAAATGGAAATTAAAAGAAAGAATAGCAATTGCCAAACATAATTTTAACACTGTGAGTACAATATCTCTGGAGAGATAAATACAATATATCCTAACGAACATTATCAAATATTGTTATACATCCAACCCTACTGCATGGAACAGAAGGATGAAATAGCAATAAAAAGGCTTAATAAGGATTCTTAAAATGTGGACAAGGAGAAAAATACTGTCGATATTCGTGAAGCAAAACCAAATAAACATACGTGATGGCGTCACTGGGAGTGAAATACAAGTTGTTGAAACGAAAAAAAATTAAAATACATAACGGAATACAGTCGTATTAAATGACATAATGTTTTTATTTCACCAGAATGGAAGACAGTTGGGACAGACAAGAAAGTGGTAGTGGACCATAACCTTAAGTAATATGGGAACAGAGATGAGACAGACAAGAAAGTGGTAGTGGACGATAACCTCAAGTAATATGGGAACAGAGATGAGACACAAGAAAGTGGTAGTGGACGATAACCTCAAGTAATATGGGAACAGAGATGATACAGACAAGAAAGTGGTAGTGGACGATAACCTCAAGTAATATGGGAACAGAGATGAGACAGACAAGAAAGTGGTAGTGGACGATAACCTCAAGTAATATGGGAACAGAGATGAGACAGACAAGAAGAAAGTGATAGTGGACGATAACCTCAAGTAATATGCGAACAGAGATAAGACAGGGTGGGGAATTAGACTGTTAGTGTTCTGTGCCGCCAACCTTTGTTGTGGAGACGACACTTAATTCATGATCTGAACTGGTTTAAAAAAAACGAAACTAGCATTACGACTCCAACAAGCGTCATTTACTGAACATGTTTGTTTGGCTACGATAATATAATACTTTACCCTCTCCCTCTCTTCTCCTACCTCTGTCTTTTTCTTCCAACGCAGTCTCTAATATATTCGTAGTATGCTTCATTAGATGAAAGGCTTGTTTTGTGCTACCTCTTTACTTTCTCTCTCTTTTTCTGTTTCTATCTTTTTTAAAGAGAACTCTCTGTCAGTCTGTCTGTCTGTCTCTCTGTCTTTCTCTCTCTCTCTCTCTCTCTCTCTCTCTCTCTCTCTCTCTCTCTCTCTCTCTCTCTCTCTCTCTCTATCTCTAATTCTGTTTGTTTTCCCTCTCCCTTATTTCATCCCTCTTCCTGTCCCTTCCTGTCATAAGTTACATGATTCCTAAGCTACTTCATAAATTAGACGCAGAACCTAAGAGCCCGTAATTTTGTCTCACAAATCTGGACTTTCAACCCCCGGGGAGTATGTATGTCAACCAAGCTAAAGTTTATTACCGCATTCTAAGAACAAGGTTTGTTCTTCGAGATGGACAACATACAGTTCCAAGGTTAAGCCTCCTTCAAGAGGATTACAAAGGACGCTGATAATTGGACTCTCCTGTCCGGTCCCCTCCTTCCTTTACCTCTCAAGACCAATTTGTGACTATCATTGCGGTAGGTTTTCGTAGTACTTCTGGTTGAGGGGGAGTGAAGTTAGGGGGGTGATTTGCTAATTGTTGAAAATGTTGAGAAAAACCATAGCGACGGCTAACCCTACAAAAAAATAATAGTGTCAAAAATTTGTAAATTCTTTAAAAAAGGTAGTGGGAAAAAAAAATTTTTAAGTTAACGGAAATAGACATGAAAAAGCTGCAAGATTACCAGAAAAGGGTAATTTGTCATTTAAAATTTGTAAACTGACTGCTGCTTTCTACCCCCCCAGGGCTAACACTAGTGAAAAACCGAGAACACAATTTCACCATGTGGGTGACATCACCCTGGAAGACCAAAAACCCCGTTAACATTTGGCCATATTTTTGGGGGTTAACTGCGGCTCCTGGGAAGAGCCCGGTAGGGGTTTAATAACGAAAATTTTCTCCCCAAAAAGGACGGGAAAAANGACTGTACAACAAGTTTGAATTCCCACGCTAGGATCTTCTGGTTCAATTAAGCTGGCCAGAGCAAATAAGACAAGTCACACCTCCAGGCTACTTCACCTGTCATCACAATAAAATCCGACTTTGTCAATTCTTCTGCCAACACTTTCCGCTCACTGTGTCAATAGTGACCGTCGGACCGGCACTCCAGTTTAGGTAACCTCAGGGGGAGATAATGGCAATTAGCCCCTGTTATCTGTTCCTGAAGGTCTGGCAGGGGGAATGACTATCTGACACCAACCAATGGTGTGCAAATCTCCAGTCAGTAAGTCTGCTTGGTCAGTCTTATCTCTGTACCTTAACACTTAACATCTGGGAAAAAGTTTTAGTGTTTGATATGACCAACGGTCCAGGAGAATTAAAGGTGTGATGTGGTCGTCTTACTAAGATTAAGGATGTATCCAAATCCCTATTTGTCTGTATACTTCAAAATACATACAAATAAAAGTAGGTTGAGGAAAGTCATTCTGAAGTCACCGAGCGTATTGTCACAGACAACATACAGTTCCAAATTAGCCTCCTTCAAGAGGATTACAAAGGACGCTGATAATGGACTCTCTGAGCTGGCCCAGCAAGGAACCTTCTAGAAGTTGTGTTCGCCTTAAAAGGCTGGTATTTAATTTCCGGAAGCCATAATACCCACATTACGTCGCTGTCCGTCCCTCCTCCGTTAACTCTCAAGACCAATTTGTGATCTATCATTGCGTGTAGGTAATTATCGTGAGATACATTCTTGTTGTTGAGGCTGGAGTGAAGTTAGGGGGATGATTATGCTAAGCTTGTTGAAAATGTTGAGAAAATCCTATAGCGACGGCTAACACCTACAAGTAAATAATAGTGTCAAGTAATTAGTAATTCTTTAAAAAAGGTAGTGGAAAAAAAAATAGTTCTAAGTTGAGCTACGGAAATTAGATGCATGAGAAAAGCTGCAAGATTGACCAGAAGAGATATATTTGTCATTAAAGTCGTAACTGACTGACTGACTTTCTACCCCACCAGGACATAACACTAGTGATAAACACCCGATGACACAATGTGCTACCATGTGGATGAGCATCACCGTGGAGAAGTACCAGAAACCGCGTTCAGCTATTAGGCCATATTTATGGCCGGGTTATACTGCGGCTCCTGGCAAGAGCCAGGGTAGGGCTTTAAATAACGAAAAGTTGCATCCTAAAAAGGACGGGAAGTAATAGCACGCAAACTACACCAAAGTCGTAACAGAAAAATTTTACCATTACTAAATGGCACGCACAAATAACAAATAAACTGGTGTGTCATCAAAGACAGAATGTCTTGCGGCATCATACCACACACGGCGTACACAAGATGAGAACGACGTAGAAAACAAGATGGAACCGGCCCCCCCCCCCCCCCCAACTCCCCCCACCTACAAAAATGGAAGGTAATACATCAAAAGTTAAACGTGTTCATGAAGAAGACGGTCAGAAGAGCAAAAAGCAGAATCTTATATTCTTCTCGACACCTGAAGTGGTAAAAAAGAAAGTGATAAGTAATATTAATAACAATTTTAAATTTTTTTTTTTTTTTGACATAATGCCTTGACAATTTATTGCCTGGCATAGTTTGCTGTATCTCGTCGGGTGCATTAAAAAAAAGAAAGTGATAAGTAATATTAATAACAATTTTAAATTTTTTTTTTTTTTTGACATAATGCCTTGACAATTTATTGCCTGGCATAGTTTGCTGTATCTCGTCGGGTGCATTACTACTGCTCTGTACATTCTTCTCTCCATAGCACACAGCCTAGTCAGTATTGCAGAGACCATGTATCTCCGATAATGATCAAAATCATAATTTAAAAAAAAAGACGAGGAAAAAAGATGAAGAAATAGAAGCAGCAGCAGCAGCAGCAGAAGAAGAAGAAAACGAAGAAGCAAATGAAGAAGAAGAAGAAGAATAAAAAGAAGAAGAAGAAGAAGAAGAAGAAGAAGAAGAAGAAGAAGAAGAAGAAGAAGAAGAAGAAGAAGAAGAAGAAGAAGAAGAAGAAGAAGAAGAAGAAGAAGAAGAAGAAGAAGAAGAAGAAGAAGAAGAAGAAGAAGAAGAAGAAGAAGAGGAAAAAGCAGAAGAAGAAGAAGAAGAAGAAGAAGAAGAAGAAGAAGAAGAAGAAGAAGAAGAAGAAGAAGAAGAAGAAGAAGAAGAAGAAGAAGAAGAAGAAGAAGAAGAAGAAGAAGAAGAAGTAGAAGAAGAAGAAGAAGAAGAAGAAGAAGAAGAAGAAGAAGAAGAAGAAGAAGAAGAAGAAGTAGAAGAAGAAGAAGAAGAAGAAGAAGAAGAAGAAGAAGAAGAAGAGGAAGAAGAAGAAGAAAAAGAACAACAACAACAACAACAACAACAACAACAACAAGGAGAAGAAGGAGAAGAAGAAGAGGAAGAAGAGGAAGAAGGAGGAGGAGGAGAAGAAGAAAAAGAGGGAAACAATTAGGAAAGAAAAAAAAAAGAAAAGAAAGAAAGAAAGAAAGAAAGAAAGAAAGAAAGAAAGAAAGAAAGAAAGAAAGAAAGAAAGAAAGAAAGAAAGAAAGAAAGAAAGAAAGAAAGAAAGAAAGAAATGAAAGAAAGAAAGAGGAAAGAAAGAAGGAAAGAAGGAAAGAATGGAAGAAAGCAAAAGAGAAAGAAGGAAAGACGGAAAGAAAGAAAGCAAAGTAAAAAAAGATAAAAAGGAAGAAGGAGGAACTGGTGATAAATATACAATATAAGTATTTCAAATTTAGAATGCCCGACATTTCATGTTTCTTCCGACATAATTTGCCAAGAAAGCAAACGTGGGCGGGGATTTAACGTTTTGAAATCCTGGCATACACCAGTATTAGATAAAAGTGTCTTGTTCTCAGTGGGCTCAAACTCCCACAAGAGGAAAATAGTGTTCTTGTACAGCTGACCGTTTTCTTGTTGTCGTTCATGCTGGTTTTGTTGTTGTTGTTGTTGACTGCACGTGAAGACATTTCAGTTCCCGGTGTTATATTAGCTCTTTCAGTATCAAAAAAAGGGGGGGGGAGCGGGGAGAGGGGGGGAGCGGGGAGAGGGGGGGGGGTGTCTTGTTTCCCAGTGTGACTTCATGGAGGGAGGTGACAAAATCACACAAATATGTGTTTTCAACACATAAATCCGTGCGTGTGTCTGTGTGTAATGGGAATGTGGGGGTAGGGGTTTGGATGGGAGGAGTTTACATGAAATTTTCCGCACCGGGTACCACCTGACCTTGCTATGCCATTGACTGTTCTTTGAAGTATTGTCGAGGTCACGAATGGGTTAATAAATGTGGCTATGAGCAAACAAAGCTGTCATAACAGCCGGGATATACAAATCTAATGTTACAATTACATTTCATTTAATCGGGAGGATGCGGTGGTGGAGTTTGGGGGGAGGGTTGGTTGGGGGAGGGGGGTTGGTTGGGGGAGGGGGGGGGGGGGGAGAGGCAACACGAGTTGAGTCATTTGGCTAATGTAGACGCGCTAAAGACAAAACACAACACAAGAAACTGTGGGAAGAAGCTTGGACAGAGCAGACAAGGTCAACGCTGTACGGACTAGGATAGCGGATAATTTTGAAGCTCTGACGCTAACAAGATTGCGTGGTATGGAGTAAAGCACGGTGAAGCATATCTATGCTGCCTTAGAGGCCGAGATAGAAGACATTATAACCAACATCTTATGAGAACAATCAGTAGAAGTATCTTGAAGTGGCTGCTGCCTCAGAGGAATGAGCATGCATAGGAATGCCCAATGTGCAGTGACTTTTGTTGTGATATGATAACAATAAACAGCCCTTAATACTTGATTCTTAATGTACTTGAAGCAAAGGAATACAGCTACAGCCGAATTTTGTATCCAGCGGTATTCGTTTTACAATGACCGTAGTTGTTTGCGTTGAAGTGAGCTGCTGAATGTGACATTTGTTGTTGTCTCTTATTTCCCAGTAAATATAACAATGTGAAGTTTTCTAGTTTTAAACATTCCCTTCTTATAGAGAAACTGTCGATTTTTTGTCGAAGTTCAAAAAACGAATGCAACTTATCCTTCCCCTCAGAGGACTGCTAGATATAATGAGCAGCACTTGATGTAACCGTCACTGGGAGCCCAAATTATCGCTTCCATGCAGGTCAAAAGAGACATCTGAGATTTACCAAGACCGTCTCCATCTGCCAGGCCGTCTCTATTTGATGGGCTGTATCCATTTGACGGGAGATGCTGTTTACATCACCAAACCGAGCTAACGATACGTCAACGTATTGTTTGCCGAGTTTGGTGACGTCAGCAGCATGGCCCGTCAGATGGAGGCGGTCTTGGATTTACCATCCAAGATGAGATTCTTGTAGTCTCACGTGTTGCCAAAGGTTCAGGTACCAGCCGTTAGGAAATAAACAGACAGGCATTTATTTATAAGTAGGTGCATTTGACCCCACTAGGACATCACTCTTAAAGTGCACACCATGCGGATGAGGATCACATCCATGGAGAGGTCCCAGAAACCCCATTCAGCCGTCAGGCTATATTTAAGGCCCCGGCAAAAACCCGTGTGGGGCTTATGTATTTAGTACAATGCTGCAGTATAGCAAAAAGAATCAGTGGATATCGCACAGATAAACTACAAATACACTTTTACTTGCATTCGTTGCAAAAGAATATTTTGAATCTCTGCTGTTCTTCGCAGAACTATTGTTATATCAGTGGGAGAAGAAAGTGTTTCAAAGCCTATGCCATATAGGTTAAAACCACGCCATTCTCTAAAATAAATCTGGAGCTGGCCGTGGTTAAAACATGGGTAAATAAAGAGCAGAAAATGTGTGAGCCACAATTGTTCTATACTTGAAAGCCCCGCCCAGGTTGTAGTTCAGGTGCACAATTATAACCTACCGGTAAGCGGGGTTTCTAGGACTTGTTCCCAGGTGATTTCACCGAATGTTGGCAATTTGTGTCACCGGCTGTTGGTCGCGAATTGTGAGGTCCTGGTGGGGTTGAACGACACACACAAAAGTGTAAGCTTCTATCCACCAAGAAACTCTTCAGAGCATGAGATCGAAATGCTGGATCTGTCAGTGTACTACGAACGAGAACACGTTAGTAAGGGTTTATTAACGGTCACCCCAGTAGTGCCCTCGTGCTGATTAAGGAGCCAGGGGCGTAACGCCCATCAGCAAGGTGTCGCCCTTGTACGACCTGACTGCCTTCGTTAACGCACCCCACAACCATGCAGTTCTTTGGCACGAAGCGGACACCTTAAACTTGGTTTCTGGACTACCGACTCTCTACATGCACACACGCGTGTGTTAAAGGTGTACCAGATTACCATATTACATTCTCGCGCACGTACATTTTGTTCGTGTAGGATTCGATGGTCCACATTGTCATCGGGAAAAAAGGTTGACGTTTGCAGTAATCGAAACAAAAAAGAGAAGAATCTTACATCCTTAGCCAATGGGAGTATTCATTGCTCATATTAGTGTTAATGTATAGAAATCCCATCATTTACATAAGTGTAACGCTCATAAAAGATTATGAAACGCATAAAAGTGTACGAAACACTCGTGCAAGAATACAAAATACGTGTAAATGTACAGATCATTCTTTTAATTGAAAACCTAAACAAATGTACCGAACAATCATATAAGTGTGCGGAATACTTGTATTTTCCATGAATACAGGAAATCAATATTGTCTTCACATCAGAGTTCCAATCACACAGACTATCACTAGATTCATCAAGTCAAGCCCACACAGACAACGCTATAGTTGATTCCATCCTGTATCCTTAACTACATAGACAATTCATTTACTGTTGTATCCCCTGACCACCAGCCTATTTTATTGATCAAGTAATTAAACATAGGAAAAAAAATCAGTGGCTTGATGGTTAAAATGCAAGAGCGTGTTCCGGTCTCAATTACTATTAGTAATAGTGGCATTTTTTTCCAAGCCCTTATCTCTTTCTGTCATAAACAACGTACTATGTGTGCTTAGCTTATGTCTGTAAGTATAAATGCAACACATTGTGTTATTATTATTTCCTGTTTGGTCTGGGTATACAAATGAAATCTGGCCAACGATTTTAAATGCGGCCTGGTATATACTGCATCGATGAAAGTCACTCACGGCGGCCTTTTTCAACGTGATTAGTGTCCCAAATGTGGTTTCTGCTTGAAAACATATGGGGTTTGCAGAGTTGTGGCTGTGGAAACCACAATAATATTGTGGCTAGCTGCTCGCTTGACTGCTCAATGGTCCTAAATTCGAATCGGCTTCGAGTTGGATTTTTGGTAATTTGTTTATTAACTGACTTTGACTCACAGGTCTATCCAACCTACAATGGATATGAGGTCGTAAAGACATCTCTGATCGAGTCTGATCGGCTCTATGATCGAATACCTGTGTACCACTGTCATTCAAAAGATCCTGTGCTGACTAATTTACTCACTCAAGATACAAACAAACATCACCGGCTTATTGACTGCGTCAAGACACTGGTTCGAGTTCAAATGTCAATAGTGTGATATTTTCCACCCTTCCAACCCTCCTTTTTCTAGGATGTAATATATAGGAATAGAATCTTAAGGATAGCAATCAAAAACTACAAATCCAGGAAAAATAAATTCAACAATAATACCGTACATCATAGTTATATTGGGGCACCAAAGAAAGAACGGTTACGCTGGTGGGTACTACTGTCGTAATCTGTAGAAGTAGTACATTTTACCCTAATAGGACATCACACAAGCGATAAACACCCGATGACACGAAGTGCCATCACGTGGATGAGGATCACCCGTGGAGAGCGCCCAGAAATAGCTTTCAGCCATTAGACCATATTTATGGCCGGGCTATATTGCGGCCCCTGGCAAGAACCAGGGTAGGGCTTCAAATAACGAAAAAGTGCATCCCACAAGGCGATGACTCTGATAGTGTAGTAATTCCTTTCCAATCCCTTATGGCTCTTTAAGCAGAGGTGGCGCAATATGCAACGAGATTTTTTGATGACGTTGTTTTGTTTTAATTATATTTTCTAGCCGTCTTTAGTTCGAACTCTCAAAGGGGTGGAAAAGAGACATGCACAACATCGTTCTCTGCCTGTCAACCCAGGTTTAATTAAGTTTTAGGGAACGTTCTGTGGAAGTAAAGACGATTGTCGTCATTGCACCAAAATATCTATAAAATATGTTTAGTACCCCATGCCAAGGGAGCAGCCATCGTGTAGTGGTTAGAGCTTTTTTCATAAATGACCTTGACTCCCAAGTCTACCTAGTCTTAAATGGATACCAGGTAAAGTCTCTTGAAGTAAAGGCGGTCGGCGTGATATTGACCACATCATCAACAGAGTGCTGATTGGCTTATAGAATAAAGGTTTAACATTGTATGCCCAATACGTCTGAAGGGGTGACAAATGGTCCTCTGCTTGAGGCATGCCTGATGTTTCTCAATGAGTGACAATTTTCCTTGGGTTTTTTCCCCTCTCTTTACTTGTAACTATATAAATGATCCAGTCTCACTAGACATTTCACAAGTATCATAAATGCGAAAAAGAACAGAACTGACCACCTGCCTACGTTTGTGTAATATGGTACATGAGAAGACCGGATTTTTCACATCAGGACGAGGGCAGCTTCTACGGCGATAATCACTTTTATGTACCAGGTAATTAAGCATAAGGTCATATTTCACCATTTTGACCGGCAAAGCTAACCCAGGCTGAAAATGTGTGAAGAAGCTGGGTGTGTCGGCCAAAAGGTGCGACTACCGCAGCCATGCTGCAAACGGGCACTACACATTTACGTCTTCGAATGAATGCAGACAAAGAAGTTCACTATCTTAATTGTCATAGAAAACTGGCATTTGGTTTCTCTTTCTTTCTTTCTTTCTTTCTTTCTTTCTTTCTTTCTTTCTTTCTTTCTTTCTTTCTTTCTTTCTTTCTTTCTTTCTTTCTTTCTTTCTTTCTTTCTTTCTTTCTTTTTTTCCTGGCAATATGTTTTTCTTTCTTCCTTTCTCTTCTTTCCTTTCCTTTCCATTTCTTTATTCATCGTCACAGGAAACTGGCAATAGGCTTTTCTTTCTTTCTTTTTTTCCCCTATTTTTTTAATTTCCTTTCTTAGCCAAACCAGCCCATCCTTTGCTATCGCATGCAGCTTACCCTATTTTCTTCGTATCTTTTTAACTTGTCTTCTCCCTTTTTTCCCCCTGTCTTTTCTCCTACGTCCCTATGTGTTCCAGCGTGGAAACATTCTAGCACTGTCATTCTCATGGTTTGTCGCCTTTTTCTAATCTAACTCCAGCATCTGTTCTCGCCCCGAATATAAAATATTAGGTTTTTTAGGAATGTATTAATAGTTCATAACCGACGTAGGACATCAGCTAATACAGCTGTGCCTCCGAGTTAGGTTGAATGGAGCATCTGGGACTACCTCCGCTTGGACTGACTTCTGCGTTGAAGCATTGCCAAGCCGCTATGCCAGCGGTTCTCAACCTGTGGGTCGAACGACCCTTTCACCAGGGTCGCCAAAAACCATCAGAAAACACATACTCACTAAAGTTGGCTGACTGACTGACTGACTTTCTACCCCACTAGGACATCACACAAGCGATAAACACCCGATGACACAAAGTGCCACCATGTGGATGAGGATCGCCGTGGAGAGGTCCCAGAAACCGCGTTCAGACAATTGGCCATATTTATGGCCTGCCTATATTGCGGCCCCTGGCAAAAGCCAGTATGGGGCTTCAAATAACAAAAAATTTCGTCCTAAAAAGGACGAAACTGGATATTAATAATAATTCTCACTGAAGTTATGAAGTAGCAACAAAAATAACTGTATGGCTGGGGATCGCCACTACACGAGGAGCTGCGTAAAAGAGTCTCTCCTTTAGGAAGTTTGAGAACCACTGCTTTAGTCTGTAGTTTGAAAAGGTGAATGTGGATGTGGACGACATAGCCAGTCAGTAAGAGGCTTGTCTCTTTATCTTCCTGCTAACCCTTTCCCCAACAGGTTCGTCAGATTTAACTAAGTTTAAAGGTGATACATTTCAGTGCAGTGTGATTAACACTGAAAAGAAAAAGCAACAGAAAGAAGCAGAAGAATTGCAGCAACAAACACAACAACAAGAAACATACCTATAGGAAAAGAAGGAGAAGCATCATTAACAAGAAACTGAAAAAGATGAAGAGGAAGAATTACACCAACAACACAAAACAACAATAACAACCAGAAACATATTAAAACTAAAGGACGTATTTAAAATGTAGCGTTGAACTGATGTTCCTCCAACCCACACTGCATGCGAGCTAAAAGAAGAAAAAATAATCAGGTGCCCCGTTAGCTACACGTCTGTGAACGTAAGGAATATCGGAAGCAGAAATTTAATCTCAAGAAAAGACATCCGACTGCAAGCAATTCTCACTTCGCTTAAGATGACACTTGTCTTCTTGTTAGCAAAATTGCTCGCGGGTAATAACACCGGCACTTCTGGTGTTGGGAAGATTTTTCGAGCTTTAGGAAATTGGACTACTGCCGCATGGAACAAATATATATATATATATGGTCCTGTTGACGTTTTTAGGCCCAGGATTAGAGTAACTTTCCTTGCCATTCGTGTTTTCTTAGGTCTTTGCGCCTGTGCTATATTGCAGGGTGTTATGATATGGCCTAATTGGCCGTTCGCACGGCGTATGTAATTTTATGGGTGGTTGTGCTATTGTGAGTCTATTTCAGACGCAACAGGCGTCTGTGTACAAGTAAAAAGTACTGCAGATGAAAGCGCCGCAGACGGGACGATTCTTGACTATCGAAACTGGGAAGTTTTTGAAGTATAAGTTCATTGGCGGTGCCCCCTCCCCCCTTTTCCAATCCTTTTCCCCAGGAGAAAGAAAGCAGTTACAAGGAGCTCAGGAATAGAAAAAATATCGCTGTTTCCCTATTCCAGAACCGTCGCGCAGGTAGCAGAACATGCAAATAATCACGCAAGCGAGAGATGAGAAGACGAGCAAATAGGCAACAATTAAGCCGTTCACAATAAGGAAAACATGACTCCCCCCGCAACATATGAGGTCCAGCTACATAAGGAGGCATAAATGGCAAGGTAAGTTAGTATAATCTTGGGCCTGGAAACGTAAACGGCACCATATATACATATATATATATATGAGTGTGTATGTGTAGAATATAAGTGAGCTTTCAGGAGCCTTTGTAAATTGGTAGTGATGTAACATTCAAATAAGAAAATAGGAATGAGTAGTTATTATGACCAAGAAAACGGCAAAATAATGGATACATCGGAAGAAGAAGTAAATGTAGAAACACCGTACAAGCAGTGAAATGGAAATAAACGACACATGATAAAAGAGGTTAAAGAAACCTCACTGGGTTCCACCCACGATGTCGAATGTGCACATGTTGGAATAAAATGATGAAAATGGAGGCGCTATGTTATTATGGGCGGATACCTTGGGACCGCCTAATTTCGCACATAGAATCCCCCCCCCCCCAAAAAAAAAGGAACCCTTTCCCACTTTCAAGAATAAGGTTAATATTTTAATGATCCATAGATGTTTCTAGGATACAATCTTGAAATAAAACCTACTATGCTCTTCAGCATCTGCTAAAATCAAAGTCTTTATCTCGCAAAACCCGCAGAACCAAGATTTTAAAAATTCTGATAAGATCATTTGAGGCTCTGAAACTTGGATCATAAAAGGGAACAAAAACACTCAAACACATGTTGAATCCACACATCATCCACCGTTGTCCATGCACTCTGTTCCTGGGTCCAAACCAGACTGCCCCTCAGCCCTTTCTACGGTATTATTTAGCCTTCTAGTGCCCCGCTTCGTTTTTCCCGAATTCTCCGTGATTCATCGTACTTGGCATGAAGTTCTACTGTCAGCATTTCTCTTCACGTAAATAATTATACTTCACGCAAAGTTTGACTATCAGCATTTCTCTATAATTCCCGTGTAGTTTAGACTCAACAATTCCCGTGTCAAAATATTCCACTCACTTTTATTACTGACGTCATCTGTCGGGCATAAATTATCTGGGAGAAAATGAGACTCACTACACTCTCCCCCACCCCCCCAAAAAAAAAAAAAAAAATGTTTTACATTTTCAATCAAATCAGGTGTGAATATTATTTATGTCTTCATTGAATATGATAATGTTAGACCTCTGTAGTGAATCATTTTCGACAAGTTCATTTCCAACCAAGTTCCCTTTACCCCATTGGGTTTACAATTCAAACAATCCAAAATGCCATCTGTTTTGTCTTTTCACGATTGTAAATACCTTAATGGAATCCTCACTCCAGGCACTCCCCTTTTAGCGCGGAAGACCGATAATCTGGCTCCATGGGTATCCCCACCCAGTTCTAAAGTCGGTATACAACCGAACCCCTCTCCAGGCACCCCACGATTGGTGCGGAAGTCCAAAATCTTGGCTCTAAAACCCATACAGCACCTGGTACCCACTCAAGGCTGGGTCGACCTAGGAGTCACGGTCATTTCTGAAAAAAATCCGGCCCCAGCCAGGATCCGAATCAACGACCATCCGATTTTCAGGCGAGTCTAGCTGCTAGACGACAGCGGCTCCCCTTTCTTTGAAGTTTACAGCCGGTAAATTCTAACGAGAAAAAGAACAACAACAAGAATCATTTCACGCGAATTTCAAAATGGGTCATCATATAGTAAATGTTTCAAATAAAATAATAATGACAGACAAAAATGATGTTCAAATTTTCGAAGAAAACTCAAAAGTTTATTTCTGAGCTTAGGAACATAATCTCCTTCTACATAACATCATTTCATCTTTTAAAAATTATGCATTACTGAATGCAATCATGTGATCTTTGAAAATTTTTTTTTTATTCAGCCTTATAATTTATAAATGAAGATGTATGGGCGTAATTAGTCATCTTCTATTTAATTTCTTTTATTCATTTTGCTTAGTATGCCCTATTTATTACATGCAACTCACTTCCCTGTCTATGTCATCCTGGCGCTTCATCTTATAGTTCATGCTTAATACATGTATTTCTTTTCATCCTTTTAAGGATGACATTTTTCGGTATTTGAAGCCCTACTCTGGCTCTTGCCAGGGGCCGTAATATAGACTGGCCATAAATATGGCCTAAAGGCTGAACGCGGTTTCTGGGACCTCTCCACGGTGATCCTCACCCGCATGGTGGCACATTGTGTCATCGGGTGTTTATGGCTTGTGTGATGTCCTCATCATCATCAGTTCTCGTTATGCCTAGTGGCACATGAGGCTTCAGAGACGACTTTCCATGCTTTCCTGTCCTGTGCGATCTTCAGTGCAGTTTTCCATGTCAAAGATGCCGCACTCAGGTCACTTTCCATCGTTCGTCTCCATGTTGTTTTTTGGCCCCCCTGTTTTCTCTTTCCCTCTGGTGTCCATGTGAAAGCTGTTTGTGTGATGTCCTGGTGGGGTAAAAAGTCAGTCAGTCAGTCAGTTCATGCTCTGTAGCGCTGGTAGTCATATCTTTCGACAACCTTCTGTCTCTTGTATTTTCAATCACTTCTGACATATGTCATTTTTCATGTCATGATGTCAAAGCATCTTTTTCTTTCTCGGTCTCCTTCTATCTCTTTTCCCTCCAACTTACCTGCCGTCCTTCTGATTTGGGGAGTCTTATCTCTTCGAGAATTAGTTTCTGTTAAGACATCTTCATTACTCATTTTAATTGTCCACGGTATGCTCAATATTCGTCGAAAGAAACCATTCTCTGCCGCTTCAATTTTTTTTTTTGAAACTAATCATCTAAGTGTCCAGGATTCACTTCCTGTTCCGCCTTCATGACTGTCAATTACATATCAAAATGAAATTAGGAATATTGCGGCTACTACATTATGTGTTATAGCCGAGCCGCCGTGGTGTAGAGGCTAGACACTCGCCTGCTGATCGAAAGTCGTGGGTTCGGGTCCTAACGCAGTAAGACTTCTTTTCTTCTTTAGAATTGGCTTTGACTTCCAGATCAATCCAGCCTTAAATGGGCACCAGGTAAGTCATGGGAAGTAAAGGCGAGCCCTATATGCCAAACACGTCTGAGGGGGTTGCGCAAAAGAGGGTTTCCTTCATTCATGTCAAAGTATAAGAAGTGGCTGACAGAGAGTAGTGCGTTCGGCTGTCATACAGGAGACCTGAGTTCAAAACCTCTGTAAGGCAATGAAAGATTGTTGTCCTGTTGGGGACAAAAATAAAACATCCTAAACAGCAGGATGAGTCACTTGCATCTTAAGTCCATCTTCATGCCAGTCGATCCCTGCCCCTCCTTCCTCGCACCATACTTTCTGTTTCTGTTGTTTCCAATCCGCCGTGGCCATTGGTATGGCCAAAATGTTTCACGTTTTCTGAGCAAGATGCTGTTTATTAACCAGTCTCCCTTCATGTTTTCAGATATTTTGGAATGTCAGTATTTGTCCAGGTATTCTGAGAATCTTTCTATAGCATTAATCTCAAAATGGCCGATATTCTTCCCTACGAACTACGCGATAGTCCACGACCAACACGCAATGGCAAAATGCACACTCTCACAATTTCGACTTACATAAATATATTTTTGACGTATATCATATGTAATGTTTTTATTATTTTCACTTGTCTTATATATTAGGTGAGAGACAGCATAAGCCAATTTATTTTTCATTTTGCATTTCAATAAATGCTCATTTCTTCTTAGACCGGTTTATTAAGTAACGGGATGTAACCCTGAAAGATTGATTTTAAAATTTTATTGCATTATGCCCCTTGAAGGGTATATCTTTCTCTCCCCCTCCCCCCCCCTCTCTCTCTCTCTCTCTCTCTCTCTCTCTCTCTCTCTCTCTCTCTCTCTCTCTCTCTCTCTCGCTCTCTCTCTTTCTTTCTTTCTCTCTCCCTCTCTTTCTCTCTCTCCCCTCCCTCCCGATCCCCCTCCATTCCTCAATACCCGCATTCTCCGAGCTGCTTCCAGAAAGTCTGTCCAACCCTGAGAGTTTCTGGATAGGAAAACAACATGGCACACATTAAGCTATCCCTTTTAACCTTCAAGGAAGTTATAAATGAAGGCACCCATAACTGTTACACCAAGTCAAACCACTGCGTGTAAAGCTACGTTATTAAATGGGCAGCTAGGAAAAAAGAGAGGAGAGCTCACTGTGGCGAAGTGCTCGAGGCCTTTGCCACACACTCTGAAGGTCATAAGCTTGTTGCATGGACTGTATAGTTCGGTATATCGGTGCCGGTATTTTCGGAGATCTCTAGGAATCGTGGCACGCACTATGTAGTTCGCGCTTTGTGCAACGCTCTCGACAGATGAATGGCCGTTCTGTGGAAAGAGACCATGTCATATGGGATAAAGACGGGAGCAATTAAGACGAGGCTATCGACTTCAACTATAACATTTTGGGGGGCCGCGTTAGCGCAGTCAATAAGAAGCTCGCTTTTAAATCCAGCTGCGACTCGCTGCAGCCACGGCCGGTGTTCGAAACCGGGAGGCTCCCGGGGTTCACCCAGCCTCTAAGAAAGGGAAACAAGAGTTGACACTCTGGGGTAAATGGAGAAACGTGGCTGTAGCTACGGAGTTACGTGCGGACAGCGACACAGGCATACAGTTTCTTATCAAAGCACTCAGTTTTATAACCGTGTGCAATGACGCTGGTTCACATCTTTCGACTTCACCTTTACCTTTACTATAGCTTTCGAAAGTAATGAAGACTGTACAGTAAAACGTTGATTAATCGTCACCGTCCGGACCAGGGCTGTGACGGATAACCGAGTAGACGGATAACATCAATCTCCTAATACGTATGTACAGTTACGTCAGCTTTTGTAGCTTAGGAGTTGCGAACACGCTTTGTAATGCCGGATTCGATTCCAACTGTGGAAGATATGTCTTGCGTTGGTTTCGACCAGTGGGACAGACAACTGTCCGTTCAGTAGCAGTGGCAACCGATTCAATGTAAAGTTTGCTTAGAAAAACCACAACAGCAAAAAAAAAAAAAAAAAAACAGTTGTTGGTTTTGCAACGTCCTGTAATGAAGACGCAACTAACTAACAATAACGTGAGACCAAAATGAAACATTATATCGACTGGTTACGTTTTTTTTTTTTTTTTTGCTTCTCTGTTTCGTTTTAGTTTTTAGTCATATTTCATTGGGAATTCCATGCGTGGTATTAGCTCGACTGAAGTCACCCCCAAATTTTCACCACCTTTTGCAAACTTCGGCAGTAAATTCTGGTGGTTCCTCCAGTCCTGGACTGTAGTTGTGTTCTAGAACCCGAGTGTTGTATGCACACCTTTTTACAGATCTGGCATATGTGTGTACAGACTGTTGAATTTTTGTCTCTGAGGCCGATATACTACGACCTCGAATGAAGCGCAAAATTAGTCGACTCTTAGAAGTTTTCGGGTAGGCACTGGGTGGATTCTTGTATTCCACATAATGGGACACCGAACCCACACGGGAAAAACAGTTATACTGAGACATCCTAACGTTACAAATTAGCCTGTTTTCCAATGGAGGCGGACTTTTTTTTTTTTTCAAAAATGACCTTGGCTCCCAGGTGGACCCAGCCTTGAGTGGGTACCGGGTGCAGTCCAGAGAGGTGAAGGCGACCGGCGTGATGCTGACCACATCACCCACCTCGTGCCGATTGTTCTATAAAGATATAGGTCTAGCCCTATACGCCCTATACGCCTAAAGGCGTCAAAAAGGGCCCTTTACTTACTTTTTCTTTTACTGTTTTCCAATGTTAGTGGGGCGTTCCTTTTTTTCTCTCCGCGATCGGATCGCCCACTGGTTTGTCGGTAGACGACTACGTCGCTGGTCCGAACAGTATTTGGGTATGTCTCCTTTGATCGCATCAGTATTGCAGCAGTCCTTTTCAAGGCTCCTGGTGGCGCGCAATACTAAGCCATTTTATATGGCGCACATAACATAGCCACAATTATAACTTGAAGCTCCCCTTTGGGGAAACTATTTGAAAATGACTTCTTTTTTTCTAGTAAATCACCTAATGTTAGACGTCCATGTCCGGTTAACATAATTATAGGTTTTCATTTTCGTGACATTTTAATTCAATTTTAGCCGCGTCAGTTTCGTTTATACCGAACGAATATGATTACTGCAATTGTTGCCTGTTGACCAAAAACTGTGATGCAATTATTTGTTTCAAATGATTGATAGATCAGCCAGAGATATTGATTTACCAAAGAACAAGTTGGCATTGTTTCACATAATATTGTTATTATCTTCAACACGCTTTGTGTTACATGACGATGCCGAACAATATATAAAAAAAAGACCCTTTTTGGTGGCGATCATGGTAATTAAATTTTAGTTATGAAGAGCACGACAGTGTAATGATGACATAGACAATCCTGAAGACGATATATTAAGTTTTCCAACATTGGTGAGAATAAACAATAGTGACAAATAACGTGTTATGTGTTCAGTCTATGGTCAATGCCGAGTAAAATTAGATGAAGAAAACGACGGTAATTAAGAAGAAGGAGGAGAAGTAAGAAAAAAGAAAAGGAAGAAAAAAAAAAGAACTTTCTTCTTCTTCTTCTTCTTCTTCTTCTTCTTATTATTATTATTATTATTATTACTATTATTATTATTAATATTATTATTATTATTTTTATTATTGTTATTATTATTATTATTATTTTTATTATTATTATTATTATTATTTGTTCTCCGCCTCCTCCATTATTATTTTTATTATTTGTTCTCCGTCTTCACCTCGTCCTTTTTTTTTCTTTTGCTTCTTTGTTCTTCGTTATCTTCGTATCTGCTTCCTCTCCCTTGTTTTTTTTTTTCCTAATTCTTTTTTGAGAGAAGTGCACCTATGTATGAACGCACATCGTGAATATCTGTCTGACTTCGAAAATTTGTTCTGTAAGTTTCATTGCTTCTAAACAGATCTCGGTCTGTATACCTGTTTGTGTATTTTTTTTTTTTTTTAAGCAACGTTGCCAGAACAACAGCTTACAAATTGCGTATTTTGAACCAACCTAGGCCGGACTTAGCGGCGTCCGTGGCTAAGGCGTTGCGAGTCCGACTCGTAAGTCAGCATACCGCGATCGAAACCCACTGCAGGCTGCGTGGATTTTTGTCGTGGTATGGGACGTCGCAGGTCGACCCAGCGTAAAATGGGTAGGTACCAGGATGGGCTGTCCTGGGAAAGTAAAGACAGCCGGCGTAATGCTGACCACATTACCCACAGAGTGCTGATGGTCTGTAAAAATATGGGACGCTCTGCCCATATGCCCGATGCGCCGAAAGGCGTGAAAAGGGAACTTTACTTTACTTTTACAAGGCCGGACTTAACTATCAAAAGGTCACACATCGAGCACACTCGCCAACCTGACTGAAAATCTGAGGTTTAAATCCGTATAGTCGGGGTTTTAAAAAATGATTATGGTTCCCAGGTGAACTTAGCCTAATATGGGAACCAGGTAATGTCTGGGGAGGTAATTGTGGTTGCCGTATTGTTTACCCACTGAGTGTCGATTAGTCTATAAAACTAAAGGTTCAGTGCTATATCCCCTATGCACCAACGGCTGCAAAAAGAGTGCTTTATTTTACTTATAAACTTGACACATAGAAGTCACAGGTCTTTATCGGCGACCTGGTCGCCCATTAGCTCATTGGTAGGGACAGTGTTGGTTATGTATTCTTTAACAGCATCAACAATGCAGGAGTCCATTTCAGGGCTCTTGGTGACGTGCAGTGCTAAGCCATTTTATATGGCGCACATAACCTAGTCACAATTATAACATGAAGCTCACCATTCGGGGATGCTGGTTAAACGAGGGATGCAATTTGTCGTTATTTGAAGTCCCACCCTGGCTTCTTCCTGGGGCACTGAACAAAGCCGGGCCATAAATATGGCCTAACGTCTCAAAGCTGTTTCTGAGACCTATCCACGGGTGATTCTCATTCGCATGGTGGCACTTTTGTCACCGGGTGTTTGTCGCTTGTGTGATGTCCTATTAGAGTAGAACAAGAGAGAGAGAGAGAGAGAGAGGGAGAGAGAGAGAGAGAGAGAGAGAGAGAGAGAGAGAGAGAGAGAGAGAGAGAGAGTATAGTAAATTCAGCCAGATAACACGCAGATAGTTTTAAATGTACTGTGAATTCGGGATATTAGGAATTATATTTATCATGACGTTAAATGAGTCTAATTGTTATGTAAAGGAGAATGGCAAAATCGCACTATTCCTAATGAAATTTGTTATCTTAAGTGTAAAAAATGTATAGTTTTAGTCAGATGGACATGAAAGATTGAGAAACCCAATCCCCAAAAACTTCATCATCAATTTCCACTTCTGCAGTTAAGCGTTGTGGGGAGGAACAGTTTGCTTGATGGGCAGCAATGGCTTTTGTCATTCAGAATCCATCTAGAACAACGGTTCTCAACCTATGGGTCGCGACCGTTTTCTGGCTCGAACGACCCTTTCACAGGGGTTGCCAAAGACAACCGCAAAACAAATATTCTATGAAGTTATGAAGTAGCGACGAAAATATTGTATGGTTGGGCGTCGCCATAGCATAAGGAACTATATTTAAGGGTCGCCACAACATGAGGAACTTATTAAAGGGTCGCGGCATTAGGAAGGTTGAGAACCACTGGTATGTAAGCTCTTTAATGTCATCAATCTTCTCATAGGACTTCCAGATTAGATCTGTTCACGTGTAGCGCCCGCTTTGGTGGTTGTTCTTGCTAAATTCTTAGTAGATGTCCGAACCGTTTGACTTCTGTTTCTCAATGAATTTAGTGCAACGAAACATCTAAGCGGTAGCGGAACTCATCTCATACACGAAAAAGCATCTCTTGCGTAACTAAGTTTACTGCACAGCTGTCATACGGAGTGGTTAGATATGCAAATGCGCTCTAGTGGTAGTATTCAAAACTTCAGACCTTTCCCCTCTCTCTTGTATGTATATCATTAATATGTAATATATATTCATGGAAATATACATGAATGAAAGCGTATCCATCAGTTTGAATAATCCTGTATAACTATAACATAGTGTGATGATACAAATTATCATCATCATCATCATCATTATTAAGTGACTCGAGTTAGTAAACACATCCTGGGAATACACATACTTTGTGAAGTTTGCAGTGTGCGTTATATTCGAAAGTCGCGGACTCGTGTAACGGTCTTGCCTCAGTCAGTTGTTACAGAAACCGCCGGAGGACGCCACTAGCCGTTCTGTGGAGGGACACCGAACCATTTATGATAAAAATCTGGTGTAATGAACTAAATCCTCTCGACTTTGAAATAAACGCTGTAACTGTAGTTGGAGTTGGTAAAATACAAAATAAAGTAAAGGGCCCTTTCCCACACCGTCAAGCATATTGTGCATCTAGGGCTAGACCTTTATTTTAAAGACCAATCGGTGCTAGGTGGGTGATGTAGTGTCGCGCGCCCACGTGGGTAAATACACTGAAATAGTGAGGGTGTGGGTTTGAACCTTAACAATGCCCACCCACGTGAGAAACTGGACTATTATCTAAGCTATGTTGATCCTAGACAGTCCTGGATAGCCAAGAAAACAGCGATTGGCTCGTTCCATGAAATGAAAGTTGCTGTACTTGTATCCACAGGAGTAGGAGAAGGGATAGATAGATATCTGGATAAACCCACTGTGATATAATCCAGGTGCTCAGTTAACCCCTGCGACTGGTCTCCTCTCCTGGCATTACTTAAAAGCCCCCATCAAGTGATTTAAATATTTGTTAGCTGAAGTAAACTAATATGCACAAAGACACTTGAACCTAAGTACACAATTTACTCAACTATCATGAAACTCATCACACATGATTTATTTGAATAAATCGAAATTAAAATAAAATGAACTTGTTTGGGCTAGTAGAGTTGAGGGAGTGTGATTGATGACAGTTTGTACATATACTTAACTCCTAGTAGGAGAATTCACCGTCAGGACAGTTCTCGGCTTGAGACCCTGCCTATCTTTTCCAGTTTGTCGTCCTCACTGCTTTCTGCAGGTCGTTACACTCGACGGTCGGCAAGTAATGGATGCCTACTAGTCCCTGCCCAATGTGGGAACTGGAGAATGAAGAAACAAGCGCATATTTGTAGTATCTGCTCTAGATGTACACTAAGCATGTATATTATACTAACATCAAGCATGTTT
This sequence comes from Candidula unifasciata, assembly GCA_905116865.2. Lineage (NCBI taxonomy): Eukaryota > Metazoa > Mollusca > Gastropoda > Stylommatophora > Geomitridae > Candidula > Candidula unifasciata. The sequence continues at coordinate 613 of CAJHNH020002342.1, read as the reverse complement.
ATTTAAATAAAACATTTCATCTCTCCCTCATGCTCACATTCACTCCTGTCCAATTTGGAAGGGCTTATGTCTCACATTCCAACTGTTACATCTTCTGCCTTCATCTATACGTCACACTTTCAGGTGTTGCTGTATGTAATACAGATTACTTAACCAACGTGAAAAAATTTCCCAAATTATCTTTAGTTTGATTTTAAAAACATGATAGTTCATTAAATTTTAAAAGGGGAACAAAAAAATTTGGTTTTACAACATTGAAACCAATTTAAAGAAAAAAATTCGACACTACAAATAGGAAAAAAGAATGTGACAGTGCCCCACGGAATGAAGAATGTCGTAGAAGTACAAAAGTAAGAAACCACTTAGCAAAAAACAGTTAGATTTCTATACAAAATATAATTGAACCTAATTTCGATTTTCCCGGGAAAAGAAACACGATGCCAAAAATTCTGTCTCAACTTTGGTTAAGCCCAACAGAGGCATGTGTGGACAGGATCTATTTTCCAGACCTAGAGTTAGCCCTTTTTAAATTTTTCAATCCCCTACATAGCCTAAAATCATTTTTCATTTAAAGGGTGCCACAGCTCCTCCCCCGTGGGTGTTTTTTTGGGCA
>CAJHNH020002341.1:77500-112940 GCA_905116865.2 Candidula unifasciata | reverse complement strand
GTCTTCTTTGTTTCGTTGTGGCTTTTCCGATCACTGTTTGGAGTGCGGCGACGGGAGATAACTCTGACTAAGTCGTCCAAGTCTGTTTATTCTTCGTCCGGATTTGCCAGTAGAGCCGTTATGCCTTTATATCTGGAAATTATGGCACAGAAGTTGTAAAGGGTGCCCAAAAATCTGCTGTTTGTAGCTGTTACGCCATTGAAACTCGGCTAAGTACGATCGGAACAAGGCGCGGCTCGTACCGCATTGGTAACCCAGCTTTCTTTTTAGTAACATCCACAAACCGGCTATCCTCCGAATAACGGGCACAAAAGATGGCGTCCACAAACAGGGCCTCAGTCACATGTCAATTCCGCACTTCCGGCGACTTAATTTGCGGTTTTCCGGTGACTACCGCCACCACCGAGAGTAGCCACCACGCCGCTCACATGGCGTGGACGGACTAAACTAGATGGCTAGGACTCACGAGCAAAGCTGCAGGAGATGTGGAAGCTGATGCTCGTGGGTCCCAGCCATCAAGTTTAGCCCGGGGGTGACTCTCGGCAGCCAGTTTAACTCGGCGGTTTGTTCCGTTTCTCAAAATTGTCAACACTAATCCTAGTTTTCCTCCGATGTGCTCGTGACAGTGCACAATTGACACGTGACTGAGGCTCGTCAGGATATTTTTCGGCCGCCATCTTTAGTGCCCGTTATTCAGAGGATAGCCAGTAATTTATTACAGTTTACGCAGCAAAACGAAAGACATAAATAGTAATACTAAATTCAGTAATTCTTCTTCTTCGTGTTCACCAGCTCTAAACTCGCGGAAAGTTCTGGCTGTTCATCCACTTCTGACTGCAGTCCTGTTCCAGAACCTGACTGTTGCGTGTGCATCAATTTTATATATCTGACTCATTTGTATGCAGACAGTTGGTTCCTTGCCTCTCAGGTAGATGCACTCCAACTTTGAAGGAAGTTCCCAGTTAGTCAACTCTTACGACATGCTTTTTGGGTTGGTAGTGGGTCTCTTTTTGTTTTTCCTATAACAGGGCCCCGGAACCCACACGGAGAAATTCAGTAATAAAACAAATAATAGGAAAATGAATACTTTAATTCCTTTATTACTTTTATTGTAACTATCTGTTGTTAAAAAATACAGACACTACTTTATATACCATCCTTCCTAAAATCAGAAGCTATGAAGTAAATATTTCAGAAAATATAAATAACATGTTGGCCTGTAACTAAAGAAAATGAATTGAATATATTCAAAGTACTCAGAAACACACTGAAAATATTTTTAACAGTATTTCCCAGTTATAAACCCCAGGGTTGAATGCAATACTAACTACTTGTTTGAAAAACTGCTACCACTGATATGTCAAAGTGCACAATCATTTCCACAAAAAGATAAAGTTGAAAGATTTAAAAAAAAAAGACTCAGTTAATAATATAATCAGAAAGTGGTCATTAGAAAGCTATACTACTATATCAGTAGAGTCTAGGAGTAAAATAAGTACATGGATATAACTGACCAGTTGAATACAACATGTAATTAGGCTATCAGTCAAGGTTCCAGCTTCCAGCACAAATGGGTCACCAAATAATTACTCTGTTCCTGTGTGAGGAAAATCACAAAGTGTGCCAACAAGTGAACTATATTAGGCAGCTGTCAGAGGTGCCAACACCAACAGAACACAATAGTAAACTAAAAAAAAAAATGATAATGGTTCTTTGAATTGTATGTATGTCTTCAAAGAGTGAATCACCGATTAAGGGGGAACTTTCAGTGGTAGAAAATGTAGTGGTGGAGACTGAGAAGTCATAAGATGGCATAATTGTCATAATTAAAGATCATGATAAGTGTCATTTAAAGTTTGTCAGTGTGTATATGAAGGCTCTTGAAGTGTTGTTAGTCATATTTTTAAAATAATATTTTGTACACATTAGTCTTGTCAATTTTACCATGTGCTGTAGATGGCTGTTGAAGCAGAAATTTTTATAAATGTCAATGGTAGCCATTTACTGGGTCATTGTTATTGTACTACGTTGACATAGAACTCCACAATTAATGGTGGGGCCAACATAAATGAGGTACAAGTCCCTGGAATGTGGCTGTAATATGTCAGTCTACTGACTTGTGACTTGTGTACTATCAATCTTTTCTGACACAGTACTTCCATGCAATGATGCCAAACTGTCCAGCTTCTTCTCTGTCTCCCTCTACCACTATTCCTATCCAACTCTCCCACATTGACAACATGCTTCAGTTTTCCTCTTGTGGGGACATGAGCAATGTTGATGCATGTATCAGTGCTAACAAACTCTGGTCTAGTCATTAACAAATATTTCTAATGGAACAGCAGATTAACATTATCTGCATGTCACTCAGGCATTCAAATGAATAGGTAGTTGGCATCACAAGTAAAGCTTAACCCAGGGTCTTGAAAAATTGGTCAGGCTTTGAACTTGTTCGGTTGTTGAAACTGCCAGACATAGTATCAGTGCATAGTCAGTGCTTGCTAAATAAGTATATTGTCTAGTCATTCATTACTGACTTAATGTTTGGCTGTTACTAAGGAGAAAATCAGTCTAACAAAAAGTAGAGTGTTTGGGTTAGGTTAGTTGCGTATCCTTTACAGGATGTTGCAGAACCAACCTCAACAGCCCCTGGCTGTTGTGTGGGTTTTCTAGACAAATTAATATCCAGTAGTTTGCCATTGCTTTCTGGACGGTCGGCTTTCTTGATACCACTGTCGAAACCAACGCAAGGCGCATGGCCCACAGCTGGAATCAAACCCAGCATCCCGGCATTACGAAGTTCTAGCAGTCAAGTTTGGTTACTTTACCAAGGCAATGTTAGTTCTGTGTCCTACCATCCTAAGCTCATCTGTTATAATTGTTTACCTTACATTTGCATGTAATACTTTATTGCATATGGATTTGATGGTGAACACACTAATGATGGTTCAGTATAAGCATGATTTACCTGACTTTACCATGGTGATATCACTTCAACTGAAGGTGTGTTAATACTATACAAGATTTCTTTCTGCAATAATTTGCTTATTTTGATGTTATATATTTTACAACACAATAGCAACACAGGTTCCTGGGCGGTCAAAATGGACGCTAGTCATGGGTGCTGTTTGAAGCCGAGGCAAATTTTTTGCTTCTGCCATACGTTGGCGATTGCATTTTTGTTCCATTTGTAGACTGAAAGGATATAGTTTCGTTGCCCAGCTTCTGAGTTGAATGCATGGCCTGACACTGTGATCTGCGGATTTCATTTGAAATATTTTTTCGACTGTGACCAGCGTGGTGGTGTGAATTGTAGATTCAGAAAATGGTGCGATGCCTGTTGTCGCATTTTTGTTGGTGCCCGTATGTGATTAAAATTGATCGCATGTGCAACTGCTGATCTGTTGGTGACTTCTGCTACCATCAATGATGAACTGCATTTCTAATATCGGACTGTTTGTGTTAGCACTTCGGTTGGCTACTGTATGCTTTTAAAGCGTGTGTATGCTAGATATGCTGAGACAGTAGTCTCTCATTTTTTCCACAAGGGACTGTGATAAACATTCTGTTTGTTTTTCGTTGGCACAAGAGCGTTTGCTAAGAAGCTGAAACTAAGACTACCAGACCAGACATATTATTAATGTGAAATGTGAATTTCTATTGTTTGTCTTATAGATTTCTAGTTTGCTATGTTCAATGAAATACTTTTATGTAGACTGTTAGAAATCTTGATATTTGGCACATATGTCATCTTTAAGTGTTCATGACCAAGAGCAACCAATGATGATGAGATGTAAGCATGTATTACCTGACTCTAGCATGATGACAGTCGAATACTGAGGTTGCTTATAGTCAGCAGAATCTAGTTCATGCAATTCTTTTAACTTGGTCCCTGATGGCTGGTTTGTGTTCTACAGCAAAGGAATATGATGCTTTTCAAATCAGCAAGTCCTGTTCCAACAGATCTCAAGAGTTCTGTAACTTAGCCAGAACAAGGCTGGCAAGTTTCCTGCTACACTTACCCACAGTCATGTTCTCGATTCCAAACTAGAGAAAAGTAAAGCAGATATTGAGTTTCACATGAAAAAGGTATTTGTCTTGCTTTAAAATACAAATAATTGTATTATATTGTCATCAGTGTTTTACTTTTCTCACTATAATAAGTGCTTCCACTTTGTCGATGCAAAAAAAAAATTATGCATTCATTAGTAAAAATAAAAAAAAAAAAAGGCAAACTTTCAGGGTGCGAACATGTAATTTTATTTATGCAGTTAAAATCCAGCAGGAGGGATGCCTTTAAAGTGTGTTAACAGCATTAACTTTTGCTAAATTTTTGGAGAAGAGATATTTTCATGTACTCCTAGAAATTGAGTCTTGACTCTATGCGGCCTGAGCAACACTGTGAGTATTGACTGAGAAGTTCTAATTTGTCCAAACCACACAATCTGCATCAATCATGTTTCCTGTACATATTGGTATCATGCAGCTCCCTATTTGTTTCTTATGCTTGAAATGTGTTGCTTCCCATCTCATGTGAAAATATGTAAACACCTCTTAACAAGCGTGAACAGTTCAAATCTGCAGCCTGCTGTACTATCCCATCATTATCATCATCCACTGGCCATTAAACTTTATGTTGAGGTACAGTTTGCAGTCCAGCACTTGATGGGTAGCACTGGCTCTTGTCACTCCATGTGGGTGCATAATGACCATTTTTTAAATCTAAAATATTGCTTAAAAATTTAATAAAATAGGGGTAGTTGGCATCACCAGTGAAGTTTGATCCAGAGTTTGAAAAATTAGGTAGGCTCTGAACTAGTTCAGTTGTTGAAACTGTTATTGTTATAAATATTATAAATCTAATAGTACCAGTAACAGTCTGATTCTACATCTGTCTCACCTTTCCCCTTAGTGTTGATCCTTTAGTCACTCCTCGCAGCACCATTCTCCTCTGACCATGATAATCCATCTCTGTCTCTGCACTGTTCATTCATCTCCAAGGTCCTCATGACATCAAGCTTACCATTTATCAATTCATCATCAAGCTATGCAGAACTAACCAGTCCCAGTCTGTCTGCTTGTCCATGTCCCAGCACACTGGCATCACTCAGAGAAAATATCCAAAGATTGCTAACTACTTTTTTTTTTTTAAAGTGATGCTTGCCACTCTGCTTTGAACATACCTGGCTCCACCTTTCTAAATATGCTGTGTGAGTCAGTTACAATTGTGGTGTGTGTTTACAGCTCGTTGTCAAGCTAGTGGAGGGCTGCAGTGACTGCTTCCGTCTCCATTCTCAAATTGGATGTAGGGGTAACTAACATATGCCAGGCAAGTTGATCATTGTCATTAATGAGATGAACTTCTAATTATGCAGCACTGCTGGCCTCACAACCCATTGTGATTAGAATCCTACATAAGTCTGTTGCTCAAACACTTTTTTACCTACTCTCCTTGTAGAGTATTATCAAGCCTGTACACATGCCTAATTGTATCTTTAAATTACGCCGTCCAAGATCTTACTATTATCTTCTTCGCGTTCACTGGTTATAAACTGCTGGAAAGTTCTGGTTGTTCGTCCACATCTGGACTTTAATCCGCTTCCAGAACTTGAGTGTTGAGTGCACATCCGTTTTACAAATCTGACTTATTTTTATGCTGAATTGGCTCCTTGCCTTTCAAGCAGATCCACTTTAACTTCGAAGGAAGCCCCTCATTAGTTGATATGCAAAGAGGGAGGCCGCAGGTCTATTCTGTTTACTCTCATAAAGAAGCCTCGGAACCCACCTGGAATTCCTCTTTTTAATCTGTGACCCTTAGCTCTATCTAGTGATTCATGCAGGAGGTGCTTGTTTGGGGCTATACTGAGATATGACTTTGCTTGCAGCACTTTGAGCCTGTCTGTAATAGTCAGCAATGCAAGTGTATACAGGACTATCTCTTGTACATACCAGAATTACCCTCATGACTTTATTTGTGTGTGTTTTATCAGCTGACATTTTGATACTGTAAGCTTTCCAAGTTCAGTGTCTATCACTGAGAGGATCGCATGCTGGAGCATTGTAAACAGCATTCTTTGTTCCATGTCCATTGCAAAGTATATTGGCTGGTTATTCATTACTGACTTAATGTATGGCTATTATATAAAGGGGGAATCATTCTAAACAAGATGTAGAGACCTGGTCTGAGCTACTGTAGGAAAATACTTTCACTTTCCACAGCTACATAACCGTTGATAACGTATCTCTCATTTATCTGATAATTACCTAGTTTGTTTTCCAGACTAAGACTTCGGACATTCCTCAGAGGGTGATCATAGTAGTCAAGTCTGGCTGCTTAACCAAGGCAGTGATCTCTGTCAAACCATCCCAAGCTCATCTGCTATAATTGTTTACCTTACATTTGCATGTAATACTTTATTGCCTAAAGATTTGATGGTGAACACCTAATGATGATTCAATATAAGTATGTATTACCTGACTTTACCATGGTGATATCACTTCAACTGAAGGTGTGGTAATTAATACTATACGAGATCTCCTGCAAAATTTTGCTTATTTGAATGTTAAATATGTTACAACAAAATAGTAACACCGATATTTTTTTAATGCAGAGAGTATTATTTGGCTTATAGATTTCTAGTTTTTGCTATGTTCAGTGAAAAACATATATGTAGACTGATAGAAATATTGATATTTGGCACATATGTCATCTTCAAGTGTTCATGAACAAGAGCAACCAATGATGATGAGATGTAAGCATGTATTACTTGACTCTAGCATGATGACAGTCCAATACTGAGGTTGCTTATTGTCAGCAGATTCTAGATCATATGATTCTTCTAGTTTTGCCCCTTTTGTGTTCTCCAGCAAAGGAATATGATGCCTTCCAAATCTGCAAGTGGCGATCCAGCAGGTCTCAAAAGTTCTGTGACTTGGCCAGAAAAAGGCTGGCAAGTTTCCTGCTACCCTTGCACATGTTCTCAGTTTCAAATTAGAGAAAACTAAAGCAGGTATCAAGTTTCACATGAAAACATTATTTGTCTTGCTTTAAATCATAAATACAGTGGTGTGTATATATATTAGGGCTGTACCGAATATTCGCTTCGTATTCGCTTTGGGCCAAATAGTGGACCCAATAACTATTCAGTATTCGGCTGAATAGTTGCGGTCGGGCCGAATACGAATAGTGGTTACCTCACAACTGTTTCTGGACTAGTGGAAAAAAAAACATCAAGACTTCCCACCTTGGTTTATACTGTGAAGCGTTATCTTTGTGCACCACCTACGAGCGTACCAAGTGACCCTTTATTTCCATCTTGCATGTGTTGCGAGTATAGTGTTTTTAAAAATGTAAAAGGGGCAGAAAAGCAAGTGTTCTAGTGTTGTCGGCTTGATTTCTTTGAGTGGAGTGTCCTCTTCGTTGATTCTTTGAAGTAACGGGAGTTCGTCATCATTTATAGGTGTCGTATCTGTTTTTTCGTCGTCTCGTGGAAACGGCAGCGGCTGAATGTTTTGATCGACGTTCGGTTTCTTGATTGTCTTTGTTGTTTGATCTTCTGGCGTTGGCCGCCCGGCGTCTGGTTTCGTGAGCTCGCGGGGGACTGGGCGACTTGTAAGGATGGCATTGTTTTCTTCGTGGGCGTTATTTTTGTTTTTGATGTTTCACCTTGCGGGTTTTCATTTTGACTCTCTGTATTTGTCGTATTTCCCTGTTTAGTACAGCTGAAAATACCTTCAGTGAGACAAAAAGCTGGCCTAATGCTGACAACATGGAACGAAGTTTTTTCATGGAGGTGTGTCAGCACAAGAACTAATACGTGCTGCAGGAGATAGCAGATTGTGGCGAGGCATAATCGCCCATGCTAGCCGGCAAAGCACATGATGATGATGATTCACTATTCGTATTCGTAGTCGGCCGAATAATTGGTCCAACTATTCGTTTTCGGCCGAATAGTGAAAATCATATTTGGTACAGCCCTAATATATATATATATATATATATATATATATATATATATATATATATATATATATATATATATATATATATATATATATATATATATATATATATATATATATATATACACACACAAACACATACTAGACAGGACACATACAAGATTAATTTTCTCATAACAAATAATGTGAGAATGATTAATCTGTTTTAATGAAAAAAATCCTATTATTGCTGGCATTTACAAAATTAATGGTGTTGCACAACATAATTTATCTACTGCCTAATATTAAAATACATAAATACAAAAGCCATTAGATGAAATCCATGAAAACGTATCCTCACTTTACCTTCTTGAGACGATTCATGCACCTGCTGGGATGGTACTGAGGAGGGAAAATTAGATTTTATTATTTGGAAGGAGCGTCCCCTTGCAGTAAAATTCTATTTTTCTTCTCACTACTTTGACATGGTTGAGGCTCATAAATGTCTGACTTCTAGTTAGAAAAAAAAAATATGTAAAAGAACTTTGCTTCTGCCTTCTCCCTGGGATGTATAGGAAACGTGACATTGTCTAGTCCTTCCAGACAATTCTGTCACGGTTTGTTGGGGTGATACTTCTCTGCAAAGTCATTGACATCCATCCATTTGGCATGTGTCGAATGGTCGGCCCTCAAGAGAAGGCTTGGGCAGATCATGGACATTCCCAGCCTTCCAAGGAGGCTTCCATAAATGCAAAGCTAACACGAGGCTCTGGTCCTTGGCTCACCCAAGGAAACATTACGTTCTGCACATGACTGCTTAACCTCACATCCGTATGTTTTGATCCCTCCCAATCCTGGGCTGCACCCTCTGATGATCATCAGTATGCAGACGGCAGGTCTGGAACTTCATTGACCACACAAATAGGCACATTCTTTTTCAGCACACTAGACACCCTTAGCGTTAGCATGACAGTATAGGAAAAGCATGCATTAGGCTTAGCTTCCCCAATTGGCAATGGTATTTCAGCAAGTGGGGCCAATGGTAGTGGACATGGGAGCCTTGCCTGTCATACATTAGAGCATTTGACTGTCAGATCTGTCACACAGTAAGCCATAGGACTGACTTTGAGATACTGCCAGCAGAAGAGGTTGCTGTTTTTTCTTTCTCTTCTTTTTTTAAATTCTTTTGGTGGAAAACATATCAGGAGAACAGTGGCATTTATGAAAGCTATTGTGCTGTCAAGATCTCCCTGTGTAATGTACAACTTTGTCTTCATTGTGGTTGAAACATGTCAGATAATTGTCACTTGACAGTATTTGAGCACATACTCAGCATTTTTGAATGCCACTTTACAGGGACACGTCTTCTGGGTTTCCTACAGTGATCATTTTGAACATATGTTGGCAGGGTCTGTTTTGCTCTGTACTTAGTCTGAACAAAACACATTTGCCCCTCTGTTGAGAGGTGGTAAAGCAAGTCTTGAGGAGAATTTGTTGTATGTATCAAGCCACCCTTTCTTAGGTACTAGATTATATAGTCTTAGAGTATTGGTGGGTTGTTACTGTTTGTTTGCACCCTTTTTACTGCCACTTCTGGCTACTATATCAGCTATTTGATTGCTTCCCAAGCCACAGTGACCTGGAATCCACTGCTGTACAGATAGTCTACTGAAGAGCCTAAGTGAATCAGATATGTCATTTCACATGCATGTCCTTGACAATATCCAGTTTGTGACTGGTAGCACAGTGTTGGTACGAATATGCTGTTTATAATTTGTTTCTTTACATTCATCCTTATGTTTAACTGTTTTAATAATGTTGTCACTGAGTTGAAAAATATGTACACTGGTTTTCAGCAGTTTGTTTTTAATTCCCAGTCTATTTTGTTTTCTCCAAGAATATTCTTCATAGATATTGTAGTTTCTTTTACTTGCTTTAAACATGTACCATTCAACACCCTTTGCTTAGTAGACTAGGAATTCTACTGATCTGCATTACTTCTGTTTTAGTCATATTTATCTGTGTGTTCTATCTTCTTAATGTTGAACTTAAACTATGCACTGATCATAGCTTGTTTTTTTTTAAGTTGATCTAATCCTTCATCCCGAATGTAAAGTTGTGTGTTATCTTGGTTTCAGATTGGCTTTCTCGAAAGCTGAAATATTTTTGTCATATCAAGCGCCATGGCGGATTGGAGAAAATTATAGCAGATGGCATGGTACCAAGAAGGAGGGGCAGGGGCCGACGGACACGAAGATGGGCACAGGATATAAGTGACTCCTTGAGTGTGAAAGTTCATGAGGCGGGAGAACTGGCAAGAGACCGAGTTTCTTACAGGCAGACTGTGATGAGAGCGACGTTCTGCAAAGGACCTGCTACATGATGATGATGTTTTCCTCCAGGTATTTGTGCATGATTGTGTGCAGAATATGTCAATGGGTTCTCAGTGGAGCCCTGCTGTAACATCAGTCTGGCTATCAGCTACCTGGTCTTACTGCCCAAGACAAACTGGCAGAACCTAAATAATATCAGATCGGCCCTTTGAGATGTTTTGGTCTAGGGATGACACTTCTTGAATAAATGATTTTGTGTTTCTTATTTTGTATTTATTTATTTATTGCTATTTTGTTTAATCACTTTATTATCGTATATATCCAAAGTATGGGACCATTAATAAATCTAGATTTATGTTAAGACTTCAAAAGCCGTGCCACTCACATCAAACATTTTTCACACAAGGTATTGGGTATCTTATCTTCAATGACCAAGAAAAGTAAAAATAGTAAAGGACCCTTTTCCACGCCTTCAGGTGTATTAGGCATATAGGACTGGACCTATATTTGATACAGCAAGTGGCACTTGGTGGGTGATATGGTCAGCATCACGCTGGCTACCTTAGTTCCCAGGATTTTGCCTGGTACCCATTTATGGCTAGGTCAACCTTGGGGCCAAGGACACTTTTGAAAAAAAAAACCCAGCACCAGATTTGAACTCACGTCCTTCGGATCTGCAGCCAGGCATCTAGCTGCTACAACACACACATCTCCCAACTAAGGTCAAGTATTCTGCATTTATTTTCCAGTGTGGGAAGGGATGAGGTTGGCTGTCACTCTCTGACTTCTTTGGATCTTTTCAGTTCACTACATGGGGAACAATATTTTCCAGTTGCAAAATTATTGTAATCTGCTTGTTTTTTGTTCTTCTAATTGTGTGATGGAGAATTTGACTTACTGAGAAGAAAGAAAAACTTTGGAGGTTCAAGTTTAAAAAATTGTTTCCTTCTTTTGCCAAGGAATGGGTGGAATAATTTATCCAGATATCTGAAATAAAGGTGATCCTGACCATAAAGCACATTCCTTTCCCTTGCCCTACAAAAAATTATATACACTGGGCAGGAGGAACTAAGACATTTCAGCAACTCCTGGTATAATAACAACCAAGCATTGACATCACATATTTTAAGTCATGGAGTAAATCAGTACAAGGAAAACACCCATATGAACCTGACAGCTCAATGTCTTCAATATTTAATCATGGCCATTGATTCTGCCAAGTGAAAGCCTGACTACTAAAGTATATCTTACAGATGAATGAATGAGCTAAAAAAAACATTGCAGCTAGGAGGCCCTTTGAAAGCAAAGGATCCCTTTTCACGCCCAATGCATATAGTGCCAGAGTCATATCTGTGCAGACCAAACAATACTTAGTTAGTGATGATGTCGAAATTGGTCATTTCCCTCCCCCAGTGTTGACCTGATACCCATCATTGTTTGTTTGTTTTAGTATCCAGAAGCCATGAGTTGTTAACCCTTAGGCTCGGTATTATGGATATCGCAACCTTTCGGCCTTGATTCCATTTTAAATACGGTAAATCTGGGAGAAATGTGGTTTTTCTGCTCACCCCCGAGAGTGAACCCGGACCACAAGGAGTTCGTCACCCGCTCACCGCGCAATCCGGTTTAGCCAACTACGCTAGAGAGACGGGCTGATACCCATCATAGATTTGCTTCGCTTGCGAGCCTAGTCAGTTTTTTTTTTTAAATCGCAACTGAAGATTTGAACCCAAGACCTTCAGGCTTGCAGGTGAGCATCTAGCTTCTAAGCCTGTGTTATTCAACCCATAGGTCATGGGCCGCGGAGTTATCTAGGTGGGCTACCAGAAATGTATGTCTAATCCAGCATTTCCGTTGGTAGGGATGAGAATCCAAAGGTACAAGTTAGATTCAATATAACGTCTTTCTTAAAGAAGTTAGCTGAAAACCTGGATTATTATGTAAATGAATGCTCATTGAGTTGTTGTCTTCTGATGTCAGTCTTGTGTCCAGACATAAAAAGCAATCTTTGTCGGAATTTTGGATATTACTCGAAAAAAGACTATCCATGTCTGAGCTGTAGAGCTATCAGACTGTTGGTAGTCTTGTACTACTTATTGGTGTGAAAAGACATTCTCAGCCATGTCAGTAGTAACAACTAAAACAGAGACATTCAGTGAATGTTGTTGCATCATTTTGTCTACATATCTAATGCTGCAAGCATGTAAATCAGATTGTCTAAGCAGCAACAGATATCACATTAGCTCAGATTTGTAATTCTGAGACATCTTGTTTACCAACTTAACTGCCATTTACATTTATTCCTGTGTGTTTTATTGGTTGTCAGATGGGCCGCGAAACAATGTCCCTGTTTTGATGGGCCATGGGTATAAAAAGGTTGAGAAACACTGCTCTGCTCTATTGTGGCTCCCTACCTCACCCTTGAAAGAACAGATACTCATTAATTTTTCAGCAAAAGTCTTCCTCTACGAACACAGGGTTGTCGACTGAACAGTGTTTTGTTATTGATCATGCGAATTACGCTCCTGTGTACTGTGTATCGGTTTTATGGCTGAGAGCATTCTTGTTTGCTCGCGTACACATCACAGTGGCTTTAGGAGAACAAGGAAGTCCTGTTTGGGGACGACAAGGCAAACGTTGGCTAACATGGTGATGAAGACACTGCGCTAAGTGACCGCAGTAAAACAACATTCGTGCCTAGATTTTAGATCAGTATAAAACGAGACTGAAACCACACCCACATAGTTTAGTTCATTGTTTTTAGGAATCTTTTTCTTTGCGTTCACCAGCTGTACACTCTGACGGAAAGTTCTGGTTGCTCGTCCAATACTGAACTGCAGTCCTGCTCCAGAACCTGAGTGTTGCGTATGCATCAGTTTTACAGATCTCATTCTCTTGAATACAGACTGTTGGTTTCTTGCCTCTCCGGCAGATGCACTCTGACTTCAAAGGAAGCTCCCAAATTAGTCGACTCTTACGACATGCTTTTCGGGAGGCAGTGGGTCTATTCTTGTTTTTCCCACAATGGGGCCCCAGAACCCACACAGGGGTCTTTTTAGGAATCAGTAGTCGAGCTCTTCGGCTATGTCCCGCTGGTGTTTCCTCTCCGACAGCAAATTAAGTTGTAGAATGCTGGCTTCCACGTGTGGGTTCCGGGGCCCCATTGTAGGAGAAAACAAGGACCCACTGTCTGCCCAAATGCTTGTCGTAGGAGTCGACTAATTGGGAGCTTCCTTCGAAGTCGGAGTAAATCTGCCTGAGAGCCAAGGAACCAACAGTCTGCAGGCAAATGAGTCAGAATTGTGAAACGGATGTGCACGCAACACTTAGGTTCTAGAATAGGGCTAGAGTACAGAAATGGACGAATAACCAGAACTTTCCACCAGAGTTTACAGCTGGTGAATGCGAAGAATAAGATCTCTGGTTGATCCATTAACAAAGTTCAGTGAGAAAACTAAACTACATGTCGCCAAGAGATACGGACAACACGTACACGCTGGATGTGACTCAATGTGGGAATGCCTTACAATAAACGCGATTTGTGGGGATTTGTTTATTGCGATTGCAATACCCACACGAGAAATTATGAAAGCTGACTCGTAGCTGCCTATTTTATTATACTGGTCGATATCTGGTATAAACCAACCAACATATATAGGTGGTATGGTTGGTACGTTGCCGGCCACATTGACTTTTATAACCTCTTTCTTATTAATTTTGAGTTGGGTCAACCTGAAAGACAGTTTTTGTGTGTGTGTGTGAATTCTCCAGATTTATAGGTATTGGAAAACTGGATTCCATTACACCCATTCATATGGTTGGCTACGACGGAAAGGTTACCCGAATGGCAACCCGACAAGGGGATTCTGACAGCGTAATTGACCTGGCCCTAGTGTCTGCCTCCATTGCATCAGGATGCAGGTGGAGCACGCTGGGATACCATGACAGTGATCACTTTAATTGTGTCGTCCTGGTGGAGAAGAGCAACAACAAAGGTAATGTAATCAATGTGTCAGCTATTATATATGACCGTACAGGGCAAGATGCCATTAGCAAAATCAGACGGAGTAAAACAAGAGCTGATCGCAGACGGCGGGAGAGATGGGCCCAGCCACCATCGTGGAATGAAGTGGTAAACTCGGCGTGGCTAGAAAAAAGAAAAGCTGTCAAGGCATGGCAAAAGGCAAGGAAAACTGTTCCGTCACTTTCTGATCGCCTTATCAGTCTGAAAGATGAGGTCAACAAGCAGACAGTGGCTTTCAAGCTAAGTGCGAAGGAACCCAAGACAGCGAAATGGAACGAATTTTGCAAGAGTGTTTGCTCTGAACGATCTCTTGTGACATTCTGGCGCCTTCAACGGAGCATGCATGGCGCCGCACGACCAAGTGGTATCCCTATTTTCATGGTACAGACCTGATATGGCAGAGAACTGATGCTGATAAAGGAAGAATCCTTCTTGTGCGCTACTTGGAGTATACTGACCAGAAGGACGAAGCTGCAAGAATAGGGGTTAAAATGAAACTGTCGATGCTGTGTGAGAACACTGTGTTAAGCACTGATTTTACAATCACTGTAGATACCTTAAGAATTTGCCTCAAGAAATCACGCAGCACTGCTCCAGGCCCTGACGGCATCCGATACAACGACATGCTGATGATGTTAAATGCTGATTTGAAAAGCGTGGCAAAGGAATTCAATATCAGCATCCAGAGTGGCCAGATACAAGAGGAATGGCTCCACAGTTATTTGTTCCCACTATCAAAGCCGAATAAGGACCACTCAAAGATCTGTGGCTACAGAATCATCTCGATGCAGAATACTGTTGGCAAACTTTTGGAGAAAATTGTGGCACAAAGATTGACTGCCTACTTGGAACTACTCGATAAGTTCCCACCAACACTTGGAGGGTACAGGTTGAATAAAGAGACATGGTCCAATGCTGCAGTTTTCGCCTACGACGTTTACGAGATGTTTCAGATTAAAGAAGAGACATGTGCGGTAGTGTTGGACTTAGAAGATGCCTACAATAAAGCACCATATGAATATGTAATGTAGTTACTGCTTAAACTAGAAGTAAATCCTATTCTGATCCGCTGGTCCTGTTCCAGAGAAAGTGAGTACTCAGATGTGGTAGCTGGCCCTCAGAACCGCAAACGATATGTCCAGGCTTGTCACAGGGATCACCGCTATCACCAGTCGTATTCAACGTGTATACGGTGATGATCACTGAGCAGCAGTTGAATGGAAAGGGAAGGACTTTGTCATTTGCTGATGAAATTTTGATTTATCGACGAGGGCGTGATAGACAGGAGATCGCCAGCACAATGCACAAAGAACTCGATCGAATTGCCACCTGGTGTGATGGTTCCAATGCCTATGTCAATTCTTCGAAGGCATCAGTGTCATGGTTCTCTTTGAACAATCACATTGTCAAGTCGGACTTACTAGAAGTGAAAATGCGTTATAATGTATTGATCAGAACCAACGTTATGACGTTTCTCGGGGTGAGGTTCGATCGCAGCTTGTCATTCAGGGATCACGTTGACCATGTGATAACAAAAGCACTCAAAGGTCTATCTGCAATGAGGATTATGGCTGCTTCCAATATCGAGCAAAGACTACTAATACTTCTATTCTATGGTCTGGTCCTTTCTCCCATTGAATACGCTCTGGCCATCCTCACTGTCAGTGCTACCCGGATTGAACGACTCGAAAAGGTGCAAAATGAAGCCATGCGCATTATTTTGGGATGTACAAGAGACACATCCTGTGGAGCAATGAGGTATCTACTTGACTTTCTAACAATGAACCAAAGGATTAGGGTGCGGAGGGCTCGGGCATACCTTAAAATATGTGCAGATAATAAACACCCACTGCATCAAGCGCTTTTTAGTGAAAAGGGCGACAGACTGAAGAGGGGGAAATCGTGGCTAGGTCGGGCAGAATATGTTATTAGGCAAATATGCAGCCTAACCGGCATCATAGCCGGTGCAGAGTTGATACCTGTGCCTCATGCGTTTATTTGTACATTTTCCTGTATTGCCACACTCAACAGGCGATGTAGAGAAGAGAATCCTGTTGCTGTTAATGCAGAGGTCAACGCTCTCATCAATGAAAATTCAGACGAAGCAGATGCACTAATTTACACAAACGGATCCGTTATACGCCAAAAAAGAAGCGCATGGGCATTCACAGCACGCTCAGTGGGCAGAACAGTCAAAGAAGCCAACGGCGCCTTTTTATATGACAACCAGCAGCATGACGATGGAGGTGATGGCAGTGACGCAAGCGTTTGCCGGGCTCGAAACACACAAATACACCCGCGTATGTGTACTCAGTGATTCAATGAGTATGATCCGGAGGGTTTAGGCAGGTTCGGTGCGAAGACAATGGCTTGAATCATTACAGAAGTCCACTGTGCGTGGGGTCACCTTTATTTTTGTTCCGGGACACGCAGGCGTCCATGGAAATGAAAGAGCTGACAAGTTGGCTGGATCCGCTATCACTACCGATGGTCAGCCTATGGATCATGCTGATATTATTAATGCCCTCAGAGAAATGGGAAGGATAGAGGACTTTGGTGGCAGTGAATCCACATCACTCGCTAGAATGGCAGACTTTGGAATTAAGATCGGCATAGCAAAAAGTGAGACGCACACCAGACACGCCAGACGACTTGTTAACCAACATAGAACTGGTACTATATGCCATCGGACGTTGGGGTTCATACTGAGGGGAGGATCTGAGCAGCTATGAACATGTCCGGAGTGCAATGATGATAACCCAACTAACTAACATTCATATGGTGCTAGATTAAGGCATGAGCTACAGTTTAGGGCCTCACAATCTGTAGGCACCTCAGAAAATTCTTTTCTTTTTCCATATATGTATTCTTTCAAACAATTTTAAATTTTCCCCTCAGAAATGTTTTCTTTTTCTGTCGTCGTCACTGGTAATGGGTTGTTGCCCAGTGTGGTGATTTTTCTGTATCTTGTCTTGCGCTTTTCGTGTGGCTTGAGTGATGGACTTGTTCACGTTTTTGCAGGTTTCAGCTATACCATTTATCCGACTATTTCTTGGTCTTCCTCTTAGGTACTCTGTTGTAAGAGATCTCATATGCAGTTTGGCCTGGCTGCATTCTCACTAGATGGCCAAACAATTTCATTCTTTCTTTGTCAGTATAATCCAGACATGGTCTTATTCCAACTTTCTATCTAATGCCGGTATTCATAACCCTATCTCTTCTTGTGTTGTTAGTGACCTTGCTAGGACAGCTCATTTCACATGTCGCTATTCTCTGTCCTAATGCCCTATTCGTGGTCCATGTTTGTCACTGATAGCATAAAGCAGCGATGAAGATATTATAATCATCTGCTGTGGGGCTAACTGGTAGGTGACAGCATTTGCCTTCTGTACTCTGGCTTCTGTCTATTTATTGAGTCTGACGTCCTCCGTAAACATGTTGCCTAGATATTTGAATTTTCATTCTTGTTTGACTGTAGGAGCGTCAGCATGGACGTTCATGATATTATGTTTCCTGCCTATACTCATTACCTCAGTTTTCGAGGTGTACATTCTCAGATCACAATTGTTATCACAATTGACGTCCTCGCACATTGGACATTCCCATGTATGCCCAGTCTCCGATACAGCAGTCACTCCAATGTACTTCTACTGATTCAAACCAGCATGAGAAGCTGATTATAGTATTTTCTGTCTTTACCTCAAAGACGGCACAGACGTGCTTCATTAAGATTAACTCCTCTGTCACGCAATAGTGTTAAGATTCAGAGATTCAACATTATCCCCCAACATAGTCCGTACAGCGTTGTTGATATCTTCTTTTTTTTTTTAACCCCACCAGGACATCACACAAGCGATAAACACCCGATGACACAAAGTGCCACCATGCGGATGAGGATCACCGTGGAGAGGTCCCAGAAACCGCGTTCAGACATTTGGCCATAATGATGACCTGCCTATATTGCGGCCCCTGGCAAAAGCCAGAGTGGGGCTTCAAATAACAAAAAAGAACGTCCTAAGAAGGACGTAAGAAATGTTTATCGTTTTAGTTGTTGATATCAGCTCTGCCCGTGTTTTCCCCGTTTTTATTGGTGCATTACTTGCTGGTCAGCTCTTTCAATGCCATTTACTTCTGCTTGCCCAGGTGTGTAGATCCAGATGATGGAGGTTAACTGCGACTTCTCATCTCATACTTTATGCAGGTTTGATGTAAGGAATTAATATGGTTTTGTTAAATTCTGTTCTTGGTCGTGTATTAGACAATGATCGTCTGCAAAATGAAGCTCACTGATTTCTTCAGTGTGTGTATCATGTCTAATTCTATTCTATCCATGTAAGCATTGAATAGCAATGGTATGAGAAGACATCCATGTCTGATAACTGATCAGATGGAAAACCATTCTGTCATTCGTTCTGTTGTTCTTACTGTGCACTGAATATCTTGATAAAGAGGCATGATGTTACTCAACAGTTGATTTTGAATACCATAATTTTCTAGAATTTTCCATAGTTTGCATTTATTGACTCGATCGAATGCCTTCTCTTGATATATATATATATATAGGCCTATATATATATATATATATATATATATATATATATATATATATATATATATATATATATATATATATATATATATATAAGGTGTTGCCTTGTTTTCATATTAGACAGACTGCTCACATATCTGCCTTAAGAAAAAATTGCATCTGTACACCACTTTCCCTTCCGGAAACAGTATTGAGTCTTACTTTACTGGGATTATAGTACTGGTCCAGCTCTAAATTCCAACATTTTTGCAAATGTCTTTCCAATATTTGGTCAAGATGGAGATGCCTCTGTATGTTTGACAGTGTGGTTTGTCTCCTTGATTCTTCTAAATGGGGTAAGTGATTGCTCTCTGCTAGTCACTTTGAACTTTCCATGCTTCCCAAGTTCTTTTTACTTTGTTAAGGGCATTTGCAACTTCAGATTCTAGTATCACCATGACTAAACTATGTATAGAAGACACTTATAATGTAGTAAACTAAAAAGGCAAAAAGTCAGACTCTTTTCAAATAACATCTGGTTTAAAGCAAGGCGATGCTCTGTCGCCATTTCTTTTCAACTTGGCGGTGTGGAAAATTATAATGAAAATGAAAGAAAAGTCTACTATATGAGAAACTACAAGAATACTTGGTTATACAGATGACATTGATATCGTTGGAGAAAATGAACTAGAGACGGTTAAAAAAAAAAAAAAAAACACTCAATCTAAAGATAAGACAAAATACATAATAAAAACCACGCCCATCTGAAAACTCTTGCGGAAACTTCTGGTTGCTCATTGACTTCTTTTGCATGTTTGTAGTTGTACGGCCTTGTTAACTTTTTGTTAACTGGCTTTTGCTTTGCTTCGCGAACACTGGCTGTAAACTCTTGCGGAAACTTCTGGCTGCTCATTGACTTCTTTTGCATATTTGTAGTTGTACGGCCTGTTAATTTTTTGTTAACTGGCTTTTGCTTTGCTTCGCGAACACTGGCTATAAACTCTTGTGGAAACTTCTGGTTGCTCATCGACTTCTTTTGCATATTTGTAGTTGTACGGCCTGTTAATTTTTTGTTAACTGGCTTTTGCTTTGCTTCGCGAACACTGGCTGTAAACTCTTGCGGAAACTTCTGGTTGCTCATTGACTTCTTTTGCATATTTGTAGTTGTACGGCCTGTTAATTTTTTGTAAACTGGCTTTTGCTTTGCTTTGCGAACACTGGCTATAAACTCTTGCGGAAACTTCTGGTTGCTCATCGACTTCTTTTGCATATTTGTAGTTGTACGGCCTGTTAATTTTTTGTTAACTGGCTTTTGCTTTGCTTCGCGAACACTGGCTGTAAACTCTTGCGGAAACTTCTGGTTGCTCATTGACTTCTTTTGCATATTTGTAGTTGTACGGCCTGTTAATTTTTTGTAAACTGGCTTTTGCTTTGCTTTGCGAACACTGGCTATAAACTCTTGCGGAAACTTCTGGTAGTTAATCGACCTCTTTTGCATATTTGCAGTAGTACGGTCTGTTAATTTTTGTAAACTGGCTTTTGCTTTGCTTCGCGAACACTGGCTGTAAACTTTTGCTGAAACTTCTGGTTACTCATCGACTTCTTTTGTATATTTGCAGTTGTACGGCCTGTGTTAATTTTTTGTGAACTGGCTTTTGCTTTGCTTCGCGAACACTGGCTATAAACTCTTGCGGAAACTTCTGGTTGCTCATCGACTTCTTTTGCATATTTGTAGTTGTACGGCCTGTTAATTTTTGTAAGCTGGCTTTTGCTTTGCTTCGTGAACACTGGCTGTAAACTCTTGCAGAAACTTCTGGTTGTTCATCTACTTTCTATGCATATTTGTTACCAAAAAATTTGCAATGGTAAGGAATCGATTTCATCCAACAAGATGAAACTGGACAAATTTGTTTGTGCTGTTTGTACCTTGAGGATACATATTTAGTAGTGCTATAAATACTGTTAAGAAAACTACTCTGGGTGAAAAAAGTATTGCACATATCAATTTCATACTGATTGTGCTTGTTTACTAATTATTAAATAACAGTATAATTATATGTTGTAGTAGTCTACTAATAATAAAAATAATAACCATGAATTATTTATATTTATGTTATGTATTATATGTGTAAGTTTCATAGCAGTATTTTTATGCGCTAAATTTGATAAAGTACAAATGTCACCCCTCCCATCTCCTTCTCCCCCCCCCCCCCCCTCCACCTCCTATGATGCAACAATACCCTCTCAGAATCAAAGAGTAAGCACTGATATTTCTTTACTTTTGCTGGAACAACTTTTAGTTTACATCTAAACGTTATTAATGTTTATGTTCATGTTAACTGTAGCAAAAGCATTTTTGTTTTACTGTAAGAGCCTTTATTGTTATATTTATTCAGCACACTTATTTACCTTTAAAATGATGTATAGTTCTCAAAAATATGTCGAAAATTTATTAAACTGTAGTTTAATTTGTGTATACAGCTCCTCGATAAAAACTGTTAACACAGAAGGACTCAATTTTTTGCACAAGAACGAGAATCCCCGTTGACCCAGTTGGCCTATTTATATCTAAAGATGGCCGTGATAAAAACGAGACAAGGAAAGGATATAAACACCGGCAACATACAAGTCGATAATTTGAAAATCAAAGGAACAGAAACATAAAAGTACTTTGGTGAAATCTTCAACTGTCCCAACATGCTAAAAGAAGAAATACAGTGTAGAATACAATCTGGAAATAAAGTAGACTATTTTCTTCAACATCTGCTAAAATAAAAAGTTTCTATCTCTCAACAGCAAGATCACAATATATAAAACGTTGATAAGAGTAGTCGTTTTATGTAGCTCTGAAACTTGAAGCACAGCTAAAAGAGATGAAGACTTATTACAAATTTTTGAAAACAGAGTCTAAAGGCGAATCTACCAAAGATGCTAATAACGGGGAATGGAGAGTGAGAAGCAAAAACGAAATTAATAATCTGTTTAAATCACCACTGATCACTGTCATCATGAAAGCGAATAGACTGAAAAAGCTGTGGCATATTTAACACAGAATTTAAGAACAAAAAATAATTTGAAGGTAATCCTATACACTTCTACAAATCTACATAAAAAGAGATGTAAATCGGGTCCGCCATCGTTTATTAAAATATTTATTTCTACGTCACGTGTTGGTTCCTGGGCCCAATTTGGTTTGGGGGAAAAGGGGGAAAAGGGGGGGGGGGGGGGGGGGGGGGGGGGACCTACTGTCCTTTAACATGCAAATCGTGAAAAAGTTATTATTTGACTATTGGGTGTTTGTCCTCTTTGAAGTTGGCGTACGTTTGCCTGCGAAGCGAGGAACTTGAGGTCGGAAGAAGCCGGTTCTGTGCACTCAACTGAAGTTCTGTAACAAAACAGCCATAACTTTCCTCCTGAGTTTACAGCGGTTAGTGCTAAGTAGAGAAGGAGGATGAGGAGAAGATTTATATTATGTATGTGTGTGTTCGTGTGTGCAGACGAATGTGTATGTAACTGTGTTCATTGAAATGACAGAGGGGAAATGTATTCGTTAAGTTGAGCTGAGTTAAAAACCGACAACACTCATGATATTCCCATAAGCACCCTGTCCCTATTTGCAGCAGCCAGCAAATAATTCAAATTCCGTCGGTACCAGTATCAGAGAGATTGATTATGGAGTCATGATCGCCGATTTTAGAAACTAGGAACACTAAACAGTTCAGGAAAAAGAAGAAGAAGAATCTGGTTTTGGGAGACTAAACTACCATAAGTGGAGTGTGGTAAATCAGAAAGACTCTAGATCACGTTATTCTCCGCATTTCAGCACACTTTAAACATGTCCGTTGCTATTCAATACTCGCTCTCCATTGGTTGCTATGACAAGTATGTCGGAAGATTCAGATTTCGTTTGTTTGGACATGCGTCAGTAACGAATATTTCTATGTTGCTGTAAAGGTTTTGCGTATATAATAAATACGTAATATATATTTATTACTTCGAAATATCCATTTGTTTCATTTAATAAACTAATGAAAATATACCAGGTATATTGCAAAAATGTCATTCTAATTGTTGAAGAATTTGGAAAAGTTAGTTTGCGAAGTTATTTCTAGCCTGGCGTCTGCTGGTAGCGACCAAACGATATGAAGCAGACGATAAACGATAGACGTGAAAGCAAGTCACTCATTCGTCTCGAAACGGGTCTGGGAAGAACAGTTCTGTGACATACTCTTTCTGTGTTTCATTTTTACATGTTAAATGAACAAATCATTTATATTTGCGAAAGTGAAAACTAAAAGTTTAATTAGAGTATTTTCGAGGTGAGAAAACTTTTGATGCGATGGCCGACGAGGATGATACTGCGGGAGAAAGGAATGCAAGCACTGTGTCTTTAAGTGGTCCTGGTGTAAGCGAGAATGACCAGGGAAATAATGGATGGAGCGAGGTTGCACCGCCACTTATCAGCAAAGATGGTACTAGCCAAGGTAAGACAGGAATAAATAGAAACTATAACAGTTGTTTCCTATAATTTTAAGCCATTTAAAGCTAAAATTCAAAACTCCTATACTCTCTACAGTTAGGATCGCTCAGTACCTATTGTGAGGAGCGAGTACGCAGGTATTGATAGACACTCATAGAAGTTGAAGAAAAAAACAAATACAGGAGTACAAAGTGTCATAATATAGAAAATAAAATCTACAGACATACTGGGATGCAAACATTCAGCCTCTGAGTATTACGACAACAGAGCTCCCTTGCTTAAGGGAAGGAACAAACGTATTTTACCACGGGTCAGCTAGAACGACCTCGCAGCTTTCCAGTCATTATATATATATATATATATATATATATATATATATATATATATATATATATATATATATTTCTACTTCAGTATACCGTTGAAGACATGCCACTTATATAGCAACACAAGGAAAAAGACTCAATTCTCATTTGTAGATAATCATTATCGGAAGCCGCTGTGGTCAAGCAGCTAGACACTTGCCTGTGGATTGGAAGGTCGTGGGTTTGGTTCCTGATGAGGGCCGGATTTTTTTCCAAAAATGACCTTGGCCCCAGGTCGACCCAGCCTTGAGTGGGTACCAGGTACAGTCCTGGGAAGTAAAGGCAGCTGGCATGATACTGACCACATCACCCACCAAGTGCCAATTGGTCTATAACATATAGGTCTAGACTAATATACTTAATAGGCCTGAAAAGGCGTGGAAAAGGGTTCTTTACTTGACTTGAGATTATCATTACCATCATCACATGCTTTCATAACTTAAACATGCAGTCAAACTGTACCACATCACAGTCACCAGCAGAACCTGGGGCACATAATCAAGGCACAATCCCCCTAGCTACCCCTAGATCATTATAAGGGCTATTTTCCTGTTACTAGAAACTCCGATGTATTGTGCTATATTCAATTTTTATTGACAAATCAGCACTCAGTGGGTGATATGGTTAACATCATGTCAGCCTCCTTTACTTCCTCATATATTTCCCATTATTTTTTTTAGTATGGCATTGACCAGTTGTCATAATTTACCTCAGTATGGATTAGAACTGAAGAACTAAGCCCAACAAGTGTGTAAATGCAGCGATACTGTAGCTCGTATGGTATAACCACACACACACAAAACGTTACTTGTATATTCTGCGTAGGACCTTAAAGAACCGAGCCTAGCATGATTTGGTTGTTTGGTTTTACTAGACAGTTTCAGTAGTTTGTCCTTGCCTTCTGATTCATTTGCTCTTGATACCATTGTTGAAACCAACCCAAAACAGTCTGCTGCCAGATCACCACAGCAGGAATCAAACTCCTAAGCCTTAAAGGCTGACCCTGTGGTAGTGGAAACTAATTAATTGTTTTAATTGCGGCACTATATTGGGAGCAAACCTGGAATCTTGAAAGTCACAAGTGGACACAAAAACCTCTCAGCCATGCAAAGTAAAGGTAACCAACATGATATGCACTGCATCTGTCTTTGAGTGCCAGTTTGTCTATACAGAGTGACACTGGTGTAAAAAGTGTCCTTGAGTTACTGTACATCCTAAAATCCGTCTCCAGATGTGAAGTTCCAGTGCCAGTATGACTTACACTGCTGGTTTCTGAATTTAAGAGAAGAGCTCTGCATCACAATCTCAATAGATATAGTACTTCAGCAACATTAAAGAGAATTAAAGATTAAGATTGTGAGAATGGATTTCATTGCATCGGGTTTTATCCTATATGGCTATACCTCTCTCCAAAAAACAGCTAGCCCCCTAATAAAGGTGTCATACATAGCACAAACTCTGTACATCCAGTGATGATCCCCAGGGTTCTCTGTAAAACTTGCACATCTGAACCAGATGTTACAGTCCATGAAACAAACCTACCACTTTCAGAGCAGGCTGGACAAACTATGAAAGGCAAAAACTCCAGGCATTTTCTACTGGCCTGTGAGGCTGGTGTCAAATTACTATATAAATTGGCCTTTGAGCTCACAAAATAGCAGGACACAAAAACTTAGGTTTATCTGCAGAAAGATAAAATAGAAGGACTTAAGTGAGTAAGTATCTGGCCAGAGGCATAGTGAAGGACTACAAATCTTAGATTACCCCACAAAAATATTGTGCTACTAGGAAATATGGATGCTATGCTTACACTGGACATTTTTTCTCTGTGGCCCGCAGCCAGGTTGGTAATTCAAAATTTGGCCCACAAACCAAAAATGGTTTGCTCACCCTTGCTTTAGAGCATGAGGCAAACTGCTTGACGAGTTCCCCCACAGAACATTAGGAAACACTTTACAACCAACCTCACTTTAATACATGTCTTGTTTAGGACTCAAACAGTCTGAATTCCAGTGTGTTGCACTAAGAGTCTCACAAAATATTCACTGCCAATCAACTAAATAATTCACAGTGAATGGAAAAATCATGTGCTTGCTGTACCTAACATTACTGATATTATAAACCATATTGTGATGTTTAAAGACATTTGTGGAAAGCAAGATAGAAGAAGGCAGTTTAAGAAGATTCTTGGGTTCTATATTTATAACGTCCCCCAAACACGAAATTCCCGTGGGAATTCCACAGCTGACCTGAGAGTCCATTATTTCAAGGGGTACAAGTGTGCTGTTGTGTGCTGCTGTTTTTGAATGTTCAGCTTGTGTCTTATGGTACAGGTTAGGGTTAGGATTAGGATTAGGGTCAGGGTTAGGATTAGTCTTAGAAAAACCGCAAAAAAAATACAACCTGAACACCCTAGAATTTATTGGGAATGTCGCCCGTGACGTAGTCGTGACATCAGGGGTAAGTTAGAAATAAAGTACCGATTCTTGACAGCCTTTTGTCATTGTATGGAGGAGTGTCAACAGATCAAGTGATGCATGCTGTTGGAGATCCCAGGTTGTGGAGAGGCCTGATTGCCAGTGTCTGTCGACTAGACATTTGATGATGATCAATGTTGCACTAGTAAAACTGTCTGTTGTGTATTGTTTTTCAGAGAAGGAGAAAGGAGACAAGATAATACAAGAACAAAGAAAAGCCAGCAAGGTAAGACAGTGAGACTTTATCTCAGTTGTAGGCTAGGAGGTATAACACCATCTGAGCCAGGATTCACTAGGTATTGTCATTCAGTAGGAAAAATTCAACATTAATTCTTTCTGTACCAGGCAGTACCCAAACATTCATTCAAAGTTAAATCAACTATTTTCATAATTTTCTATCCCAGCCAATTGTGTTAACTCATTCTATCGGAACTGATTTGCTTGTATTGACCCAGTGTTATTTTAACTTTCAGACTCAAATACTTACTGTTTTGAAATAGATGTTCTTATTAGAAAACAAGTTGAAAACTTCATTTACTGGTAGTGAAAGGGTTAATAGTAATCTGTAACAAATTTAAATGCAAATTTTTATTTGTCAAAGCTATCCCTCAGTAGAGCATATTTGCTTAATTAATTTATGCCATGTCCTGATTTCATTTGTCATATCCTGCAGCTCCCTGTTTGTCCCCTTTCATGTAATCATCTGTGTCTCAAATTCGTTTTTTTGTGTGTATGTCTTTTTCTGAGAGGGTTCCAGGGTAAGAACTGTTAAAAGGGCTTTTCAGCATGTGTCCTATCAAGTACTAGTATCTTTACCTCATCTCTTGATTCATAAGCTTCACAATAGTGATACTTTGACATGAGTAAATGCCTTCTTCTCTGTGCAGTCATCAGTTAATAAATATTTGTAGTTTATTAGTAACTAGCTGTACCCGGTGAAATGGAGAGGAAAGAAAATAGCTCTCAGCTAACAGTGTCTGTCATATCCCCCCTCCTCTCCCCTTGACCCAGTCATATCTCCCTCTCCGAAGGATTTAAAAATCATCTATGGTGAATTTATTAAAATAGAAAGAGTCAAGAAATGAGAACTTTAAAATAATATCTTAAGCTCTTCAGCTAACAGTGTCTGTCATACCACTCCCCCCTCCCCCTCCCCTCGACGCAGTTATATCTCCCTCTTCGAAGGATTGAAAAATCATCCATGGCGAAATTATTAAAATATAAAAAAGTAAGAAAAGAGAACTTAAAAATATTTTTAGCTCTCTCAGCTAACTGTGTTTGTCATAACCCCCCCCCCCCCCCCCCCTTTCCACCAATCATATCTCCCTCTCCGTAGGATAGAAAAATCATCACCTGGCGATATGATTAAAATAGAAATAGTTAGGAAAAGAGAACATTAAAATAATATTTTAAGCTCTCCCAGCTAACTGTGTCTGGCATAACCCTCTCACCCCCCCCCCCTTTTCCCACCGCCAATCATATCTCTCTCTCTGCGAAAGATTGAAAAATCATCACCTTGCGAAGTCATATATTTCTCTCAGAAGGACTGAAAAATCATCCATGGCAAAATTAGCAAAATAGAAATAGTTAAGAAATGAGAATTGTAAAATAATATTTTAAGCTCTTTCAGCTAACTGTGTCTGGCATAACACGTCCTCCCCCCCCCCCCCCCCCCCCCCCCCCCCCCCATCATATTTCCCTCTCCAAAGGATTTTAAAATCATCACCTGGCGAAATTTTTAAAATAGAAATAGCTAAGAAATAAGAACGTTTTAATAATATTGTAAAGTCTCTCAGCTAACTGTATCTGACATTACCCCCCCCCCCCCCCCCCCCTCCCACAATCATATCATCCTCTCCGAAGGATAGGAAAGTCACCATGTAACGACATATTGTAACTAAATTGAGCTTGGCATCTGTGTCCACCCAGACTTAAATAGTTAGCATTAACTTGTACAGAGAAGTAAATGTAGCCAGTGTAACAGCTACGACATCACCCATCCAGTACCAGTACTACTGCAACCACTACCACCACCACCATCACAACAACAACAGCAACAACAACAACAAAAACTGTCACTACAGTCTGTGTAGGTTGGTGTACAAAAGAGGAGTTAGCGCCGCATGCTGTCGCCACAGACTATTTAGTTTAATATTGCCTCCGACATAGAAATTACAAAAAACTTCATCACATAACTAATGATGGAACCACAGTGAAAAGTACACTATACTCACGAATGGCGGAGAAAATTACCCCACACCCGTCAACTCTCCCTCTCCAAAGGAGCGATTTTTAACTGACCTTGGCATCCGTGCCCACCCAAACTTAACTAGACTGTAAGTCGTCTTAGGTAACAGTTTCTGTCATCGCCAAATAGTTTTTGACTGAGAAGCGTCGCGGGGAGGCTAATTGTGACTTAACTGAAATCGGATGTCTTTGGGCAAAAGGCTCAGATATCACAGTCTAGCTGTAACCCACAACACAATGTGGCAACCACCCTTTTAAGGGAAAAAGAACAACTATCACCCAGTGGGGAATCAAACACCGATCACCCGCGTGAAGGATGGAATACTTAAAACTATACTACCGAAGACTGAAGAGTTTAGGTCAGATATCGCAGCCTAGCTGTAAACCACAACACAACGTGCCAACAGCCCTCTCGAGAGGGAACGAAGATTACCCATGGCATGATCAATGAGCATCACGTCGTCCCTGTCACAGGCTAGCTGTAAATCCCAAAACCGAAAAAGGCGTAGATATCGCAGCCTAGCCATAAACCACAATACAACGTGCCAGCCGCAAGTTAGGAGCTTAAAAAAAATTATGTTATCACCTAGCGGAGAATCGAACGCGGGTCACCCGCATGATAAGCAAAATAGTTACCAACTACGCTACCAAACACTCGAACAGAAAGTAGAAATGAGATTATATAATAATGCAAAGTTCAATATGAGCTCAGCAGCCAAAAATAGCCAATTAACTAAAAAGAAATCTGGGCCGGCAACGAAACAAATAATGATTTGACCGTTGCTGGAGCTACGTCGTTCTTGGTTTGTGTGATTTTCTGACAAAAAATCACGCTTGAGTCAAAGGCAACGTTGTGTGCAAATTTAAAAGCAATCGGTTCAGTAGTTTCTGAGTTTAGGGATTACAACATCAGAAAATTAACATTTTTATTCATATAGATTAGTTTGATATTCAAATATCCTATTCATATAATTATACTGATTTGAAATGAAGTCTCATTTAAAACTAGGTTCTTTTTTATTCTTACTTTTTAAACCTCTATCTCTTCCTCTCATTTTGTCTATATTGCTACATAGAACCAAATATGACATGATTCCACAAAGCAACATAAGTTAAGGAGTTAGTCAAATATATACAGTAAGATTAGAAAGGATGCTGAAGCTTCAGGGCTGAAACTGAGTAACAGGATACAGACCAGAGCAAAATGTAATTATAACAAAAGGAAGACAGATAAATACCTCAGGGTGTCTTGACAAATTCAACATTTGAGACAACTTGAACCACCGTTTGAGACATTTGTCTTTATGATATGACAAACTATGACTGCAAACTTATAACATCCTGACCCTTTTCCACGCCTTTCAGGTGTATTGGGTATATAGGGCTACACCTATTTTTTAAAGACTAACTGTACAAGATGAGTGATGTGGTCAGCATCATGCCGGCCGCCTTAACTTCCCAGGACTAGACCTGGTACCAACTCAAGGCTGGGCCGACCTGAGAGCCAAGGTCATTTTTGACAAAAGTTTGGCTATTCCAGGGAGCGAACCCTCGACCTTCCGATTTGCAGGCGAGCGTCTAGCCGCTACGGTGTGGCGACTTCCATAAAATCATGGAGATGATGATGATTATAATAAGGATACAAATCTTGCTTAAAACAAAGTGAAAAATTAATAGGCATGAACCACTGTATCCATATGTTGCACAGATAACATCTAACACTGTTGTTCTAAGATTTAGTGAGACAGTTTTTGGTCTGTTCACTGTAATATATTTCAGGTAACCACCATAAAAATGAAGCAGAATCTTGTGTACTCAGATGAAACTGTCCGAGAGATGCAGAAACAAGCTAAGGCTAGCAAAGATGAACGTCGTTTAGGGGTAAATCTACACTGTGGTCAAATTCTATAATGTTTGGTTTTATTCTGTGATTATATTCCTGTGCTCTCTGTCTGGGTTCAGATGCCCAGTTTTATGTGTGTGTGTGTGTGTGTGTGTGCATGTATGTGTGTGTGGGGGGGGGTATGGGGGGGGGGGGGGGGTTAGGGGGGGGGGGGTAGAGCCACTGCTATCCTAACAAGCACTTCATAAAAGTCAACTAGTTAGGAGTGATTTCTTCAAAGTCAGAGTGGATTTGCTTGAGAGGCAAGGGAGCAACAGTCTGCATACAAATAAACCAGATCTGTAAAACTGATATGCATGGAAATCTCAAGTTCTGAAACAATACCAAAGTCCAGAAGTGGATAAACAACCAGAACTTTCTATCATAGTTTACAGCTTGTGAACATGAAGAAGATGAAGATGATATCCCTAGGGGCTTGGAAACTGCAGTAGCGATGTAGATCGGTGCTTGTCTTCTGGCTGCAAGGCTTCTAATTTTATTCTGAACTGATTTTTTTTTTTAAACTGACCTTGTCTTTCAGGTTTATCCAACCTAATATGGGTACCAGGTAGTCTCCTGGGGAGTAAAAGCTAGCATGATGTTGACCACATTACCCACTGAGTACCCACTGAGGAATCAAACATCATTTACCCAGTTTACCACTGGCATATAGAGTATTTTAATTCATTTTATTGTTGTCTTATGTTTTGTTTGGTTGTATGTATTCCATTTTCAAATTCTTTTACTAATGTTTTGTTTCTGTTTGGTTTTATCTGTATTCAATGACAGCATGGGAATTCCCCGAGTGCTGTGATGTCAGTTCTTGACTAAACTCAACTCACTGACAGTTTAGTCTTTTATCTATCTACCTAACACATCCTGACAGCATGTTACTCTGATATATATACACACACACTTGGGTTAGATTGGGTTTGGACTTCTGGCACTGCAAATATAAACAAAATACAGCAATTCACACATTTCATCTTCTTCACCAGCTGTAAACTTCTTTCAAGAGTTCTGGTTGTGCAACCACTTCTGGACCAGAATTTGAGTGTTGTATGCACATCTGTTTTACATATCTGGCTTATTTGTATGCACATTGTTAGTTCTTGAACTCTTGGACAGCTGCACTCTACTTTAATTTAGACAGCCCTAATTAATTGATTTTTACTACATGCTTATTGGGGGGGGGGGGGGGGGTGGTTGATGGGAAGTGGGTGTGTTCTCCTCCCCCTTCCCCAAATGGTGCCATAGAAACCAAATGGGGAAGATAATATTAAGTGATACGTATATCCAATCACACATGACATATTAAATGGCACAAATGAAGAACATTCAGTTAACACACAAGACATAAAGCGTGATACACATGGAGAACAATGGCCTTGGATTCAGTTCTGTACCAAGCAGATTAAACAGCAAAACTCAGGTTCCACACTGAGCCAGCTTAAAATGGGAACCGGGTAATATCTCAGAATGTAAAGGCAGCTGGCAAGATGTTGATCACAATGCTTTTTCTATGATGATTGGTCTATAAAATATTTGTCTAACATCTTACACTCGATATGTCACTGACATGAAAAGGGTCCTTTACTTTAAGTGATGCGGAATAAAAAATACATTATACTATTGCCTGACATATTTTGCTGGGTGCATTAGATCAACACATAATGTAGCTCTTTAGTAATACGGTCACCCCCCCCCCCCCCCCCCCTTTTCCAAATGTATGGGGGGGGGGGGGGCTGAGCCTGGGCATGCATGCGAATTCCCAGTATGCAGTGACGTCAGTTGTGATAACACACGGCCATCTTTAGATATAAAGATACAGCTGGACGTGGATAACATAACCTGCCCCTTGGAAGATGTGAGTTTCCAGTGCAGCACACTTTGTTGGTTTTTGAGCAGAAGGATGGGTTTATGTTTAGACAATGAATCAGCATCATGGCACAAGCGTAGTAACTGCTCCATTCTACTTCTATCTCAAGCCTGAGTCTGAAGTATCTCAGCGCAGTTGACGAACGCCGTAGCACCCGCGAGGATCCTGAAATACTTTGGGTAGATTTTTAACTCCAAGTTTCGCCCCCGCCGCGCCGTTAGGTTACTTTTTTCGATTTCCAACTGCCAAGGGATTTTTTTTTTTTAGGTGCGCAACAATCCACACTGGCTTCAGATCTTACTACCCAGAGACCTAGTGAAATTACTTGAAGTCCACGTGAAAAAATCCCAGCCTTTACCGGGACCTGAACCCGGGCCTCCAGCACTCGAGGCGGACGCAATGACCCGAGACCACTCAGCGCCCTAAATACATTCTTCAATGTGGTTCAGTGTGATAGTTCCATTTTGCAGTCTCCGACCAGATGCTAACTAGACCAAGCGTCTCTGCGCAACCATACTCCTATACCGTATTGTAGTATAGCCAGTATAAGGCATATAGTCTATTGATGGCAGCATTTTTTCTTGGTCATATAGCTTTGGGCTAAACATTTAAAGAGTAAAATCTTTGACGTCTATAAACCAGCCATTCTAACTACGGCGTTAAATTAAATTAAATTGAATTGCCCACATTGAACCTAGTCCTGTTTCTGCATTAAAATCGTTTCCAATTTAAACAAATTAAAGCTAAAAAAAAAATAAAAAAAAGGAAATTTCACATAAGAAAGTATTCAGCGACATAAACGGCCTTTTCCTCGGTGGGAAAATGACAGAACACAATGAACAGGGAGACTAATTACCAATAAACCAGCTTTTATTGGCGCCAACGATTCATTGAACCCATTCCTAATTGCTAATCTGGCATACGGAACAAACTGGCGGCGATTTGTTTACCCTAGTTACGACTGCTGGGTACGGAGCGGGGCGGGCAGGGTCGTGAATGTAAAAACAGTGACTGTAGAGTAACGGCTGGGAATTCCGGTATTACGAATAAAGCGAGGAATGATAACACAGGGTACCGGCTCTGTGTAGAGATATCCTGTCGGGGCAGGCGTGTATATTAATTTTGGGTTAGGACGAATGTTTGTATTTGCATAGTTTGTGAAACAAACCTGACAGATTGTGGATGGTTTGATTGGATTTTGACTTTTTATTGGTTGCATTCTTCACCATTATCATCATCCTTCTTCTTTTCACATTCCTATTTTTTTGGGTCCTCTATTCTCCCTTCGTCTTCTTCTTTTCTTCTGCTTCCCCTTCATTTGTCTTCTATCCCTCCTTCTCCTGTTATTCTACCTGTTATTGTGTTAGTAGTAGTCATAATTGTCGAAACCCGGGAGCTCAGACCCCAAGAGCTGACCCACCCCCTAGTGTTTAGAGGGCTGAGCTGCCCAGTAACTTTCAGGAGAATGAGGCTTCCGTCTACCATGTACAGACGTCCCGTTTATAAGCATGTTTATGCGTTTCATATTACGACTTAGGTACTTTAATGTTGTACGATCACATCTCGTCGGCTTCGAGATTTCGAAAGGAATTCCCAGGGATCCCTATGGGATTCCCTGGACATTACCATATTATGGGGGGGGGGAGCGGAGGGGGAGGGTTAGAGCTAGTGTTAAATGAATAGCAACTACCTCTAAGCCTAAGCCTACTCCCCCCCCCCCCCCCCGCCCGGCACTATCTTTTTGTCACCGGGTGTTTGGTCGCTCGTTGTACAGTTCTGGTGGGAGTTAACTCACCCACCTACCTACCCTATACTATTACATCAAATCTCGAAGCCGATGAGATGTACGTCAAATATTAGTGACTATTATTATTAATACGTAATTAAACAAGGCATAAGCTTTTCCCGGCCCCAATACAGTTATAATGGGGCCGATCGCCCCCCCCCCCAATTTTATGGCAGCACGTCTGGTAGTAGCGGTTTTAATAGTAGTTATAGTAGTAGTAGTACTGTTAATGTTTTGTGGATTATTCAAAAGCACACTGTGTACAACATCAGAAGCTAAATCATGAGGAATATGGGCTTTCCATCACATATAGTGCAGCTCATTAAAATGCTCTATCAAGTTCAGAAAAGATGGAGAGACATCAGACTGGTTTATCAAGCAAGGAGTCCGTCAGGGATCTGTCACCTATAACCTTTCAAAATAAATGAAAATGCCTGTGGCGATGGTATTACTGTCTACAAAATGGTTTAGAAAACTTATTAACCACTCCAAAGAAATAGTGACGGAATCAAAACTTATTTCTTAACATAGCTATCTGGAGAAGGAAATATATGTTACTTTCAGAATATCTTGGGTCACTGGTACCAACAATGGTGACACAATGAAGAAATTAAAAAAGCCTATCAATTGCTCTTCAAAGACTAAAAACAAACTGAATAAATTATGGAATTGTACAGATAGAATTACAAAGGTCAGATTTTTAAGAGCATGCATCTTCCCATTACAACATACGCCTGTGAGACCTGGACACTTACTAAACAAGCGGAAAAGCGCATAAATGCATTTGAATATAAATCTTACAGACAAGTTCTAAGAATATCTAGCATCCATTTTTATTGAAGAGGGTTGTAAAGAAAATTTGAAATAGTAGAGTAATGGAGGGGTAAAAATAGATGATCTCAGAGGGTGTATCAGACGCAAATCTTGCTCATGATAGGAAGGTTTTCCGGAAGATGGCAAACAACTGACTGCGTAATAGTTGCAGCAGCACAGTAGTAATTCTTCTTCTTCTTAGAGTCCATGCCGTGTGGCGTGGCTGTCTATCCAAAACTTTCTATCTCGTGTACTTTCAATCAACTCTAACACAGATGATCTTCCATGCCATGATGTCTTTTTTTTTTCTTTTAAACGGTAGGAAATTATAGTGAAGAGAAAAAAGCGGGTAAGAAAAAACAAACAGATTATGTCAGCTTTACAAAATCGATCACAATAAACAAAGAACGTTGCAGCGATTAGCCTTCATCAGCACATAAAGAACAACACAGCACACATACACAAATATGCACTAACTATGAAGTGACTACACAGGACTATAATGTGCTAAATAAATGATACTCATTTGTGTCACTGGCGAAAAACTTCGTTCAAGAGGATGAACAGGACAGGTACTAACCTATATATCGCCACCGCGCAGACATGAAGCAAAAACTGAGGTCCCCTTTCTAAAATATTTTGGAGATGGGGGTATCAAGGGATCTGAGCCCCAGATTGAGGCACC
>CAJHNH020002341.1:0-72500 GCA_905116865.2 Candidula unifasciata | reverse complement strand
TCTTTCTTTCTTTCTTTTTCTTTCTTTTTTTTTCTTTCTTTCTTTCTTTTTTCTTTCTTTCTTTTCTTTCTTTCTTTCTTTCTTTCTTTCTTTCTTTCTTTCTTTCTTTCTTTCTTTCTTCCTTCCTGCGCAAACATAAACAACCTTTGTATGATGATTAAAAAAAAAAAAAAGGGGGGGGGGGGGGTATCTCTGTTATGTATCGCCGAACCTCGTATACGCCTTCGTTGTCCTCTGTTAACAAATACCTAACGGTTTAGATGAGCAAGGTCGCTGTGAGGTTTGGACAGGACACACACAAACCAGCTAATTTTGTAACCGAAACTGTAGCCCAGATTAAAAAGCCGGCACTTTGACTCCATAACACAACTAGACCCACATCACATCGTTGAAGAAAATACCACACCGTTATTTTTATTGTCAGTGACTTCCCACTTGAGTGTTACAGTAACGGCATGTTTCTGCATGACCAGACAGAACACCTCAACATCACACCAGGTGAAGGTGTGAGAAAATTGCCGGATGCCTTGTTCTCGCAATTTGTCAAGTCAGATCAATGACGGCAAAGTGCCATATCTCAGGCCAGACTCGACGCCCAGGCAATTAGGCAGAATAGGGAAACAATCGCGGCCTGTCAACGCAGCCTCGTATAATTGTCGCAGCACTTTGTTCTGTGGCGCTGTCTGATGCAAGCTAAAACAGCTTTTGGCAGTTAAAAAATGCCAGTTGTGCTGCTATTTGTTACAATGGTTAATAGCCCACTCTTCTGGTCCCCTTATGGATGGTTTGTTTGTTACATGATTCTTCGACGTCGACACGTGACTCCCTTGGGATCGGTGTTGTTTGCTGTCATGCATGACTATTTAACTGTTCACTCTGCCAGTCAGCAGCTATTCATATTGTGAGAATCGAGGGTGCCACCGCCAGGATCATTAGTTTGGGGGTGGGGGGGGGGGGGGGGATCTTCGAACCCATTATAATTTTCCAGGAATTTAACTCAAATGGTTTGAGCCATGTTTAAATGTGCAATAGTAATAATTATTTAGCAGGTCCTTTGCAAAACACTGCTCTCCTCACACCCTGTGTGAAAGAAACTTTCGCCAGATCTCACACCTTAAGCACTCTTACCCAAGAAGTCATTTTCTAGCTGGTCGGTCTCTACACCTCTTTAATAATATGTGATATTATTATTAATATTATTACTGCATGACTAATAAATATAATTATAATATTTTAACCAATATGAATTAATTAACAAATGCTCAAAAATAGAATGCAAATTGGGATGAGGAGCATACTCAACCCTGTTGCAAATGTTCTATTTGTGTGGCTGTGTGGGAGCCAGAATCCCCAAACATTACTGGGGGGAGGGGGGTGTGGGGAGGGGGGGCAAGGTACTCAAGGTGGGTTAGCCCCCAAGTTCTGGTGCCTCTAGTGTGAACGGCTTTTTCTGTTGAAACCCATCAGTTGTATATTGTGTTGTCTTATGTTTATTATTTTGGTAGACAATCCTAAGAAAAGGTGACTTTTCTAATGGCCATGTCATCTGCGCTTCAGGTCTCTTCAAAAGTAATGGCTCATGATAACAAATAAGGTACAAACAGACTTTCTTAGAAAACAAAAGCAATCTTTATATTACAGAAAACAAAAAAGAAGTGCCAATTTCTCAATAGAAGGGAAAATGCTTAACAAGCGAATAAATTAAAATATACACTTGCAGTAATAATGCCAAATGTTAGATCAGTTAAAGCATTACATGGATTATAAACTATGTCAGACTCATGCTCTGTTTCAGTAGATAAAGAATCTTATTCAATGTTACTGCTGCTAAATGTAGGAAACAGAATATCTGAACATTTGTGTCCTGCCTGTTCTACTAAGTGGTAGTGACTCTTTGAACGTGAGAAAATCAATTAGGAAGAGTTGGAGGCAGCAGAGGTGAAGAAGAAGAAGATGATGATGAAGAAAATATGTCTTCAGACCCAGTCTTGGAATCAGGCAGGAAAGAGTACACAAATGCTTCAGGATGGTTTTACAAAAATGACCTTAGTTTCCAGGTCCGCCCAAACTAAAACCTCTAGCAGAAAATGTCTTGGGAAGTTGAGGCGGTTGGTGGAATGTTGAATTAAGAATCAACATCATAGCACTTGGGACACACCCATAGGTGCTCCGTCCCCATCTTCAGCAGAAGAGTTACAATTCTGATAGTAATAGTAACTGTCTGATTGTATATCCGTCTCACCTTGCCCTTGAGTGTTGAGCATCCACCAGATCCCCTGGTAACTCCTTGCAGTGGCATTCTCCTCAGACCATAATAATCTATTTGCACTTTCGCACTGTTCACTCGCACCCAGAGAGCCCCTTACAACATCTAGCTTGTCATGCATCAGTTCACCACCAAGTGGTGGAGAACCAGCTAGTCTATCTGCCTGCTCATTTCCCAACACTCCAGTATGACCTGGCGAGAATATCCAATGGATGCTAACTACCCGGGACCTCTGGAGTGATGCTTGCCACTCTGCACAGAGCATACTTGTCTTCATCTTTCTTAACATGCTTAAGGTGGTTGGTGGGATTTTGACTACATCACCTACCCAGTGCCAGTTGGTCTGTGACAATATGAGTCAAGTATCACGTGTCAGCTGCAAAACTATCTTTAAAAATGTCCTTTGCTTTGTTTGCAAACAAGCAAAGGAAAGAAGTCCAGATTGTCTTTAATGTGTTTAAAAGATGGCCATATGATATATCTGTGTGTTGACAGATGGATGCCCGCCACAAATATCTGGTGGATCACTTGGCTGATGCCCTGAGTCTAGATCCTGGCTTGGTGGAGGACTTCATCATTTCTGATGACAGGGTCAGTGTGTGGTCTTTGTCAATCTTGTCTAGCTTTCTAGTCGTCAGTTGGTCACATCTTTTGTGTTCACATTTGTTTGACTGCTTACTTTCTTTGTTGTTTGCTACGTTCCTGTTGGAGCATTCAGCAAAGGATATGCATGTATTTCTGTCAAACTGTGATTCCATTTTAATCATCCACTCTCATAAAACACACAAAAAATTAGTTTATTTGGAATTTTACTCATACTTAACATTTATTATGTTTTTATTCACTGTTTTACTTTTCCTGTTTGCCTGTATTTCATTTCCTTTAGTGCAATGTGCACTGATATCCATGCAGTAGTGATTATGATTCACTAATTTAAAAAAAAAGACAACAGTAATGATTCTCATTAAAAGGAAGAAATCCAAGTGTTAACACTCACAAAAATAGTGAAAATTTGCACAAGGCATGAAGTAACATCTGTCCTTTTGGGTATTTTGCCCAGGGCATGCAGGTATGTTGGGAATCTAACAAACATACAGATTTATTGGTGCTGCAGCACTGGTTGGTGAATTATGCCTTTGGCATAAATAAACAATGCAGAAGAGCAAATAGATTATTATGGCTGGAGAGAATAATGTGGTGGGAAGTGAACAAGGAATCTGGCAAACATTCTACACTCAGAGACGTCCATATAGTCACAGTGCTGCTGTTGCCATCAGAATTGTAAAGATGAGGATGGAGCACATTAGAGAATATCCAGAGTGCTGTGATGTCAGTTCCTGACTCAACTACTAACGTTGATCACATGAAGTGCCAACTGGTCTATAAAGGTGTGAGTCTAGCATGATATGCCTGATGAGGCACTGGCATGAGAGAAAGTCTTTTAGTTTGCTTTCTTTCTAGAACATTTCTTTTAGGGGTCTGTGTGGCTATGGGATTACTGTTAGTTATGACTGGGAATGATGGACTAGCACTAAGATGACCACTAAGTGACTATGCGTTAAACAGCCTACTGGAGAGTTTACAGGGAGTTGACTGAATGCACGGTGAATGGTGGACTGAACACAATGGACAAAATAAAGGGTTTTCACGGAGCTGTCTGAGAGACTTGGACAAGACATGTTGTGACTGCCAGACTTTTCCATAATTGATTTAAGTTAGCTATGGTTTGTTTGTAATAATTGTTAGCTTGAAGGTATTACAGTTTAAATTCTAGTAAGCAGTGTAACGACTGTATTGTATAAGAGATAGTCCAGTGTGTTAAGTGATAGTTGTTTTCGCTCAGGTACTTAGCTTTTCTTAGCGATACGGTTTGAAAAGAAGTTTCATTAATTTAAAAAGAAGATGTTTACATACTATGCTAAGTGTAAAGAGAAAAGATCGACTTAGAAACGATGATATCAGGAGGAGAATTGGCAAAGAACCAATACTGAACTTTATAAGCACACAACAAATCAAATGGTTTGGCCATATAACAAGATTGTCAGCAGACATCACACCACAGAGAACAATGTTATACAGATACAGTGGTAACAGACCCAGAAGTTGACCGCACAGAATATGGACCACAGAAATATCAGCGACACTGAAAAGTACTATACATGAAGCAAACAGAAAGGCCTGTTCTAGAGATCTCATCCTCCCCTGACACCGCATGGCATTCCATGAGTAGAGAAAAGAAGAAAATTAAGAAAGAAAAGCTAAAGAAGAAGAATATGATGATGTCACTGGCACTGTATTCAGGCGACACAGCGCAGTAACGCTGTCTACCCAATCACACCTAATCGAGCCATGCAGTCACGCACCGGCCATGATGTAGCTTGGAGAGGCGCTTGGATTGAAAGCTGTTGGTTCAGACCTGGAATAACTGGATGGCCAGTGTGTGAGTTGCAGTTTTAAAGCTCTCCAGCCGACTGGGGTAGGGTTGTATTATGAAGCACCTCTGGGGCTAACTGTCTGCCGTTTTCTGTAACTACATTAAAAACTGATGTGTGTGTTTTGATGTTGTCAAGTTGGTTTGTGTTTAGGATAGATATCATTGTCATATAGCTGCCAATGACCTGTTGCCAATAAGGGGATAAGTAGCTGAATGACAATTTTCAGTAACTTATTTTTACCGGGTCTGTTTGGGAGCCCAGTTGAATGGAATAAAAAAAATAAAAAAATCCTGCCTTGGTGGGAATTTATATATGTACAGCGAGACTGACAGGCAAGGGTGCTAGCTGCAGAATAACCACAGCTGCCTGAACAAAAGTCTCAGAATCTAGCTCTCGCAAGACTGCTGTATGCCAGGCAACATAGACACAGAAGATGGATCATAACATTGAGACAGCATGTGAGTTGGTGGAAGTTTTATGAACTAAACACAAACAATGACCACAAAAAGAAAAGATTCTGCAACAGTACAATATATATATATTTAAATGTTGAATTAAGAATTGATGTCATAGCACTCAGGACATTCCCCTAAGCGCACTGTCTCCATCTTCAGCAGCAAGCGAAGAGTTCCAGTTCCGATGGCACCAGTAACTGCCTGCTTGTAAATCCACCTCACTTTTCCCTTGAGTGTTAAGCGTCTGCCAGATCCCCTGGTAACTCCTCACAAAATCATTCTCCTCAAATCGTAATAAATGAAATTACAGTTCTTCTTCTTCTTCTACCCTTTAACTCTTTAACCCACAGTGAAGCATCAGCCCTAAACCAGCTTTTGTGTTTTTTTTTGCAAATGCATGCAGCTTAAACTAGGTCCTCCCTATCTTTTTAATTTTATTTTCTAGCTCCCTTCTCTCTGTTTTCTATGGTCTGTCTTAATTTCTGTACCTATATAGGTTCCAGTAAAAAGATATTTGAGTTATATTTTTCTTAGGTTTCCTTAATGAGTGTCCTATCAACTGTGGGTGTATTTTATTTACCTCTTGATTCACCGGGTTTGGGTAGTCCTCTCCCAAAGCTCCAAATTAGTGATTCTGTCATTTCATTTCATTGCATAATAATGAATAATAAAGCATAATGGAAGAACATAGAGACTTAGAACAAAACTTTCACTGTGCAAACACCCCTGGATGTTTATGATGTCCTGTCTAGTCTGTGTATGTGCAGGCATGAATGGTCATGTACACGTGTGTATGTGTGTTTTCAATTGCCTACATGTGTTTGTCAACTTGTTTTTGAAATCATGAAAACTGTAAAACTGTGTTTTCTTTCTATTTCTATTTCTCTAACTGTTCTGTTGATAATTATTTGTCATCAACCACGCTTTGTTTTGTATGTATATATTATGCTGACTATTTAATTTTTTCCCTTGTACTTACTTTAGTTTGATATGATTGATGAGTTCTTCATGGCTGATGGTGCTCGCAAACTCATGTTCTTTTATCAGGATGTTGTAAGTTGAGTTTTCTTATGTTGGTAAATTAGAGAGTTAATACAAGTTTTCATTGCAGAGCTGATTTTATTAGTAACACCAGGCCAGATAAGGTGAGCAATGAAGCTATCTTATGTAGAAACATTCATGTGAAGAGAATTTGTTAATTACATTGAAAGTATACAATTCACATTCCTTTAACACATCATTGGAATAAGTAAACTGACAAACTTGGAGGGTGGAGGAGGATAAAAGGGACAGGAAAGATTTACAGAGAGGATGCATGGAAGCAGAGTGTAGATAAAAAAAAACAAAAAAACTGTATCAGATGAGAACTGGAACAGAGAAAAGAGAGAACTGTGGGCAAACCTATGGCTTAAGGTATGGGCTACAAAAGATTATACTTTTCTGTGTAACATATCCTTGTGTTTTGAATAGAGAATGTTTTACTTAACTGCAATGAACAGCTGGTTCACATGTCTGAAAGTAATAAGATACCAACAAATGTAGTTGTTAGTATGAATATTACAAATACTATAGATGGCAAATTACAAGCATAGATGATACTATTGATTTATTGATTAACCAGAAACAGTGTTATTGCAGACAGGACACTAACATATGTTGCCTCTTTCAGCAGATGTCTGAGTTATGTGTGAACATATTTGCTTTGGTAAAATTACTTTTATTCTCTATGGATTTCTCTGTACGTGCTCCAGTCTTCTCCAGTACTGAGACTCTCAGCTCAGTGCACAAACTTGAAAGCACCATTGAGGATTCTAGTGTATGAATACCGGATTGTATATGCTATAAATATCCCTTTATGGTGTTTTTAGCTTGGCACTCTTTTATTGCCAACTGCCGAAGGATTTCTAATGTGCTCAGCTTGTATGTGAGTTATACTGAATTTTGGCCTTATCTTAAAAAGCTAGACATCCAAACATCTCAACCAGAATCGGGTGAGTATTATATATTATTCTATATGAGTGTCATTCCTGAGTTTGGTCTTAGTGTGTTTCTCTTCATATCATTCCTGTTGTGTGCTGATTAAGGCAGTCCCATCTCTATCAAAATGAGCTTCATATATTAGTATATAATAGCTAATAGCATGCTAGTTTTGAGTCTGATAGATTCATATCAATGTTCTCATGTTTCAGAGAGACAAGAAAAAGATCTTCATCACTCATGGAGATGCTGAGGTAATGTCGATACCTTTCTAAACTGAACATTTTGTGTGTGTGTCTTTGTTTTCAGTATATTTTGTGTGTGTATATGTTCAGTATATTTTGTGTGTGTATATGTTCAGTATATTTTGTGTGTGTATATGTTCAGTATATTTTGTGTGTGTATATGTTCAGTATATTTTGTGTGTGTATATGTTCAGTATATTTTGAAAGTAAACATTTTGTGTGTGTGTTCAGTATATTAAAAAAAAAAATAATTCAGTGTCCAGTTTGTCATGTAATATATTTATTTATAACTTATTTTAATAACAACTCTTAAGTGGATATACCGTTTTGATGGCGCAGCCAAGTGGTTTATTTGCCTATGTATATAGCCTTTCTTTGTGGCTTGAGCTTTCATGTTCACAAAATGATCCAGTCAGAAAAAAAACATTGGATTTTTAGTGGATAAGAGCCACCTTCAGTGCTGCTAGAACAAGCACAACCA
Source organism: Candidula unifasciata (assembly GCA_905116865.2). Taxonomy (NCBI): domain Eukaryota; kingdom Metazoa; phylum Mollusca; class Gastropoda; order Stylommatophora; family Geomitridae; genus Candidula; species Candidula unifasciata. The sequence continues at coordinate 64,641 of CAJHNH020002341.1, read as the reverse complement.
TTTTTCTTATGAATCTTTCTTTGTACAGTATAATTCTGCCTTACACCACAGTTGACACACTGTATTCAGAGGTTGTGAAGTTTCTGGTAACCTCTCCCTCCTCATCCCATCCATCGTTTCAGATCTATAGAAGCAATGCAGACTAAAAATGAATGTCACTTTCTTGTTTTTTTTCTTTATAACATCAATTTTTAATAAAATGATAAAAACTTTTGGATACCAATAATTCAACAGCTGCTGTTTAAACTTGTCCTTCACAGGGTCTGCAGGGTATATGTCTGTTTTTTCTGAGAACAACATCTAAACAGATCACTGTAGCCAACATCGCACAAGAAGTAACTTTTGGCACCATTGACTGTACTGGTGGCAAAATCCTGGCCAGTTTTGAGAAGCATCTATCCCAGGTCATTTTGCCAGCTATGAAATCACTGGAGGTAAATAAACATATTACATTTTTATTTAGATGCAGAGATCTTGAACCACATACAGTTTTTCAGCAGGACCAGGGTGGGTACTGGTCACAACCTATTCTACACCTCTCCTTGGTCGTCTCAGAAACTGGTTGTTTGGTCAATATAAATATTATTGATACTTCCTTCATTCACTGCAAATGCTGTATAACTCTTTCAATCACAAGTAACTCATCATACCACTACCCAGAAGCCCAATAAAGACAAGATGCACCAGTTGTACATCTCTCTGTACTACTCATTGAGCCTATGATGCTAAGCCCCCTGGGACTAAAAGAGATAAGAACACCTCTGTTAAAATCCATGATGTATTTCTTTAAAAAAAAAAAAAAAAAAAGTCAAATACACATTCACTTGTCTTGTAGTCATACACATTTAAGTTCTAGGTTAAGAAGGCATTTTTTTTTTTTTTACATTGATCTGGGTTTCCATCAGCCTAGCTTGAAAACTGGTGCTAGGACATTATCTAGGAAGTAAAGATGGATGGCATGGCATTTACTGCACCACTCACTGACTATCAGTTGGTCACAAAAAGTATAAGGCTAATGCCATATACCTAACACACTTTATATTGTGGAAGGGAGTACTTTACTTGATGTTGTACTTGTAAATACACAGAAGAAGAGCCGGATCTCTTTACCAAATGTAGAGAGAAGGAAAACACATGATGTCATTGCTAGGTTTCAAGAGGTAGAGGCTGTGATACATCAGGCCTAATCTGATGCTGACAGAGTTTAACATGTCTGTCTTTGCCAGAATTAGTCTGTGCTCTCTGTTTTCCACAGTCTATTATTTTCTGGCTGCTGTTTTCTGCAGTTCAGTCTGCTTTATGGACTATCAGGTTTGTTGTTTGTCTTTCATTTTTGATGGGTGTTCATAGAAAGTAAATGATTTTATTTTTTGGGTTCCCATATTATTCTTTCTATAGCTAACATATCTATTGTTTCATTGTCTAGTATGCAGCAGTTACTAGAAGAGAGTAGAACTTAACTGGGCATAACAGAGCAAGCCAATAGGTAAAATGTTTAGTTATGCAAGTAAACAGTAAGGTAAACAGTTAAGTACCCTATTCCATACCATCAGGCATATTGAGCATAAAGGGCTAGACATATATTCACTCGGATGATGTTGTCAACATCATGGGGTCGCCTTTACCTCCTAGACTTTACCTCGTACCCATTTAGGCATGGGTTGACCTGGAAGCCAAGTCATCTTTCAAAAATGTAACCTCTGTCAGGACCTAAATCCATGACCTTTAAATCTACAGGCGAGCATCTAGCTGCTACAGCATGGCGGCTCCCAAAGTAAACAGTAAAGATCCTTTCCATGGCAGTGGTGCAATGGGAATATGATGTTAGTTTCATATTTTTTGTTTATCCCAATAACTCCTCGATGTGTGATGTGGTCATCAATCATGCTGGCCATCTTTACTTCCAAGGACTTTACTTGACCATTGGCTTATTTTTTTACTCATTAAAAACATTGGAGGAGTGAAGTTGATAGCAGTTGAGCAATAGGTAGACAGCAATACAATTGAGAAAATAATATCAAGTAAGAAGCCACTGGCTTATTGCAGAGGGTTGTTTCTTGCCGCTCGGGCAGATGCAATCTGACTTTGAAACAGGCTCCCAGTTTGTCAGCTCTTAGGGCATGCTTTTTTTTTGTGTGTGTAGGCAGTATGTCTATTCTTGTTTTCCCCACAATTGGGCCCCAGAACCCACACAGGGAGTAAACAGTTTAATGGAAATAATTTATAAAAGTGAATCTGACACAATTTCCCCACAATTGGGCCCCAGAACCCATACAGGGATTAAACAGTTTTTTGTAAACAATTGGGCCCCAGAATCTGACCCACACAGGGAGTAAACAGTTGCTAATTGAATCAGTTTGTAATGCAACCTAGTACTATTTGTTTAATGACTCCGCCACTTAGTAAATTTACTGCTAATTGTGAATCAGTTTGTAATGCAACCCAGTACTATTTGTTTAATGACTCCGCCACTGATTATGCCTAATTTAAGCTCTGAAACTTGATTGAATTCATCATGTTTACATCTGTTGTGGTCAACAGCAGTGGGGAAGCTTGACCAAAGAGAGCAGCACCAGTGTGCAAGTAGAAGAGTTCCTGGAACTGCTAGAAACCTTCATCAGTAGTCTTATGTCTGCCCTCAAGAACATGGAGGGCCAGGTGACCCTGCTAGAGAATGGGCATGGGAATCTTATTGACCATATCAGAGGACCAGCTGACTACCAAGACCTGGGTATGTCATTCTTCATTTTGGGGATTCAAAATGTAGGAGGTATTTGGTTTGTGTTTTGTTGTTAAAAAAAAAGTGCCACTGTATTTTATATATTTGACTACCATCAATCAACATCACCTTTATATAATACTAGCTGTACCCAGCCACGCGTTGCTGTGGCTCAGAATGGTGAAATGGAGAAAAAAGAAAATAGCTCTCAGCTAACAGTGTCTGTCATAATCCCCCCCCCCCCCCTTCCTCTCCCCTCGATCCAGTCATATCTCCCTCTCGGAAGGCTTGAAAAATCATCCATACCGAAATTATTAAAATAGAAATAGTTAAGAAATGAGAACTTTAAAATAATAGTTTAAGCTCTCTCAGCTAACTGTGTCTGGCATAAACCCCCCCCCCCCCCCCCCCCCCCCCCCCCATTAATCATATCTCCCTATCCGTAGGATTGAAAAATCATCAGCCAGTGAAATTATTAAAAATAGAAATAGTTAAGAAATGAGAACATTAAAATAATATTTTAAGCTCTCTCAGCTAACTGTGTCTGGCATAACCACCGCTTCCCCCAATCATATCATCCTCTCCGAAGGATGGGAAAGTCACCAAACTGAGCTTGGCATCCGTGTTCACCCAGACTTAAATAGGTAGCATTAACTTGTACTGAGAAGTAAATGTGGCCAGTGTAACAGCTACCTTATCACCCATCCGGTAGCAGTACTACTGCAACCACTACCACCACCAATATCACAACAACAACAACAACAACAATGACAACAATAAAAACTGTCACTACAGTCTGTATAGGTCGGTGTAGAAAAGAAGAGTTAGCGGCGCATTCTGTCGCCACGGACTATTTAGTTTAATTTTGCCCCCTACATAGGAAAAAAAACACTTCATCACGTAACCAGTGATGGAACCCACAGTGAAAAGTACACTATACTCACAAATAGCGGAGAAAAATACCCCGCACCTGTCATCTCTCCCTCTCCGGGGGAACGATTTTTATCTGACCTTGGCATCCGTGTCCACCCAAAATAAACTGGACTGTAAGCCGTCTTAGTTAACAGTGAATGCAACATTGTCCAACAATGTGAGAGAATTAGTTGAGACGTGTCGGCAGATTGATGAAGATGTGTGAGATCTTCTACTATGTGGCTGCCAACAGGATGTGTGTGAAATCCTAAGCTAAGGTGACCTAAATAACCCAAGCAAAACGTAAGCAAAATAAAAAGAACACGACAAAAAAAAAAAGCTAAGATTGAAAAAGTGTATAAAATTTATATTATGGACAGGAACAATGTACCCACAGATATGTAGGTATGTAATGATATATAAAAATATATGAAAACAACAAAGTAAACAACGCAGCAAAATTTGAACCCAAGGCAACATTCAAATATCTGGTTCATGGGGGAAAAGGCATCTATTGGCAGCCCTGCTCAGCAGTCAAAGGCGGCCGATGAACTAAAAAAAAAAAAAAATCCGGGCGGGCAACGAAACAAATAATGATTTGACCATTGCTGGAGCTACGTAGTTCATGGTTTGTGTGATATTATGACAAAAATTCACGCTTGGAGTCACAGGCAACGTTGTGTAAAAATTTGAAAGCAATCGGTTCAGTAGTTTCCAAGTTTTTAGCTAACGACATAGGAAAATAAACATTTTTATTAATATAGATAACATAACCCTTGACCCATTAGGGTCGTAGAGGTGTATTGATGGAAGCACTAGAACATAAAACCTGCCAACTTTTTCTGTTGTCCGCTTGATGAATAAGTGTATGATAGCTTAGTCCTGTCCATTTCTTTATGAGAATTCATGATATGCTCCTGTTCTGAATTCTGTTAATTGATATAAGCCACTCTTGACCTAGGACACCAGTCTCTATAGTTCGAAGCATGCTCTGTCAGTCTGTAACAGTTGTATTCTGACGTACTGTACTACTGTTAAGCTGTTGGAAAGATGCACTTCTGAGTTGTGTGAACATTTAACAAATGATTAAATGTGTGTTTGACTGTGTTTACATTTTTATGCTGGTCAGAATGGAGGAAGGAAGAAACAACCAAAGGTATACTTGTAAACAGGTTGCAACTGGTACTGTGTGTATGGAGACAATTTGTCGGCAACTGAGGAAGGAGACAGAGCATGTGGGAATGTCCAAAGTGCAGTTATGGCAGTTGTGGATTCTTTCATTCATTCACTGGTCACAGTTGTTACATAATTGAATGTTCAACTGACCTAGCACCTAATTGCTTGCTGAAATGTTTGAAAGTGGCAATAGAAGATAATATAGTGTTCCACTTCTAGCCAGCCAGAGCAAATATTTGTTGTTTCCCATCTAGCCAGCAACAGTGAAGACATAGACAAACTGGAGGGACTTGTGGTCTCATGGTTGAGACAGATTGAGCAGGTGCTGGCAGAGAGTGAACAGATGAGACGTGAAGCAGATGACATAGGGCCAACAGCAGAACTGGCTTACTGGAAGAGCAGGATGGCCAAGTTCAACAAGTAAGACCAGTCTGTTGAGAATCCACAGTTAAAGCTCACTACAAAACATTTTCAGCATTTAGTTGTTTGTCTCATAGCAGCTATGGCTATACATTTAGGCATATTCTTATGGTAAACATTTTTTTTTTCAAATTTTTTTTTTTAAATTTGTTTTTGAAAGATTATCAACATATCTTTTTATGTGGCAACATATAAGAACACAAGCATTTTGCATTTACTGATTTATGCATATATCATCTTGGCATCATTCTTCATCATGTGATGTGCATATGCGCATGAGAGATTGTGAGTGATTCTACACATCAAGCAATCACTGATTTTGCAAAAAATGTTATTACCCCAGTAAAATTTGCTGTTTTTTTTACAGTTTCTGATTAAAACAAAATGTTTATAATATCGTAAGAACTCCAACCACACTTGATTGTTTTTTTTTTTTAACCGAAGAAATGTGATTGGGTATTTGCAGTGAAGTTTTGCTTTGTAAATTACACCTTTATTATATTTAATTTGTTCTTTTTCATGAATATAGATATAAAATATCACAGTGAAAGAATTTAAGAAGAAAACAGTAATATTTCTTTAACAAAAACAAAGCTTACAAACTGGAAGGCCCACATTGTAGAACATTATAAAACGCGGACAAAGTAAAACTAAGTCTGGAAGTGTGGAATGTATGCTTATTGTATGGAATTATTTGTTCACAGTCTACTGGAGCAGATGAAGAGTCAACGAGTGAGGGCTGTAATTGGTGTCCTGCAAGTCTCAAGATCTAAGACACTCAAGAAATGGAAGGAGCTGGTATGCATAGTTCATGTATTATATTTTTACTAGAATGGTAGAAACTACCAGCATGAGAACTTTACTATTAACTCTTAACATCCCATTAGTTTACTTCAACTCTTCTTTTCTTTAGAAGAAATGTAACTGATGCAATAAGTCTTTTTTCATTGAATGTCATGAAGAGAAATGACATTGAACTTGTAATATGAGTGAACAACTTAGGAAGAACTGTGAAGACAGTAGATTGGGGAGATGTGAGAATATCTTGGGTATCTAAAATAACAGCCAATGTCTGCAAAAATCTGATGCAGGTAAAAAATGTATGTGCAACTGTAAGAAAGTGACTGCATTTTTTGGGCATGTGATGAGAAGAGAGGTATTTGGAGGTAGAAAATAAACTGTTTACTAGAGAGGTCATCTCTGCTTGAGGCAAAGGTAGATTAAGAGGGATGATGCTAGGGTCTAATGCAAGAGGCATGGAGGACTATTATCAGTATAATTCATCTCAAATTCCAAGGAAAAGTGTTTCTGGTTAAACATACGATAATGGTGGTCTATTCTTTCATAACTTTGTCAGTCTTCAACACATTTCTCAAATTTATTAAAGCAAGAGCAGTAATTTTATCCATTTAGTGAACAATAAATATTGTGAAACAGCTTTTGTTGAAGTTGACCATATCTTGTTATTGTAGGATGCTCGCATTACTGATGCTGCTAATGAAGCCAAGGACAATGTGAAGTACCTCTACACACTGGATAAATTCTTTAGTCCTCTCATCAAATGTTCACCAGTGAGTACATGCTTCATTGTGTAGAGATGGAGGTAGTTTTTTTTTTCTAGTGTTGTGAACTTGTCTGTCGGCGTAAATCAGAAAGTGAATACAAGAAGAAAAAGAAGAAATGTTGTGCCATGGATGAGATATTTGAATAGACTGTTGACTTTGAATTTATGATTGTTGATCATTTAACAAATTATGCACTGTAAAGATCATTGAGTTTGATTTTTATACTGCAGAGGAGACCATTATGTGTTATGATCTGGGTTATCTTCATAGCACTCCGTACACATCTATAGGTTCTCAGATTCTCCCTTCAGCAAATACATCCCGCGGTTGCTAGTCCCTGTCCTATGTTGGTTGACAAGTCTTCTTGTGCATCCAGTGTGCTTCTCGTGCCTCACAATCTTTACCCCCAATTCTTACACTTTTAGCTAAGCTATGGAAGTGCTGCTCGCAAATTCTCCAACCATCCTACCATTCTAATGGCATTCTAAGGCAGAGCCAGCTAATCTGTCGGCTCTTTCATTGCCAACACCACCTGTATTTCCTCGAACATGTTTGCTGCCTTACTGACATTGGAATTGAATGGATAATTATGCCTTCCTTCTCCAAACAATAATATTACAGTCCATATCACACTTGATGGAAGTTATAGAAAGCAGATTCCTGGCATTGCTGACGCTTTAGTCAGAACACTGATTGACGAAAAAACAGATGAAGGTGATGCTATAGTTTACACAGATGGGTCAGTAATTCAGAGCAAGCGAAGTGCATGGGCATTCACAGTAAGCTCAAGGGGGAAAACCGTCAAGGAGATGAATGGCTTTGCTGTTACAACTAGTAGCCTTACAATAGAAACTATGACTGTAACAAGGGCATTAGCATGGCTTGGTACTCAAAAGTTCACACATGTATACACTCTTAGTGACTCGATGAATATGCTTAAAAAATCCAAGCTGGATTTATCAGGCAAGAATGGATTACAACACTAAGCACTACACGAATATCTGCCCTAACCTTCATCTTTGTGTCAGGTCATGCGGGTGTTCAAGGAAATGAGCGTGCAGACTATCTTGCTGACGCTGTGCAGTTGCTATGGTTGGTCCATTACTGGACAGAAGTGATGTTATCAGTGCCATGCGCTGCACTTACTGTACCAAGGAGCATGCCAAAGGATATGACTCCATATCCCTGTCTAGACTGATGGACATGGGGTGCAGCCTGCAGCTGCAAGAAATGAACATTTCACTAAGGGGACAAGACGTTTCATTAACCAACACAGAACAGGCGTCATTAGTCATTTTACACTTGTGGAGCTTTTAAGGAAGAGATAAGAGCACCTATGGATCTGTACGGAGTGCTGTAATGATAATTTTTTTTAATCACTAATCACTAATCATTAATCACTCTCATTCCCTGGTACAAAGATGAAGGTAACTTCATGCACAGTGGAGTTTTGCACTGACTCAATCCACTGAAAGCTTCTCTTACCACAATCACCTCCATTGTCATGCTGCTAGTAGTAGTCATAGGGTATGTACCACTGGCCTCCTGGACACAGTAAATGCCCATGCACTGTTTTGCACCTGCACAACAGACCCATCTGTGTAGATCAGTACATTCATTATGTGTGCTTGTACTCTGAAGGAGATCATTAGGATGATTGGTGTACTGAGAAAGAGTTTGCTGAGTAGATTGTTGTACTTGGAAGGAGATTATTATGCACACTGGTGTGTTGTGGAGATCATCAATGAGTAGATTATTATTTTGGGAATGACAAGCGACAAGATTGTTTTAAAATATATAAGAGAACTTGAGCAGACTGTTGCATTGTTATGGAGTTCTGTTAGTGTTGCGTGTACTGATTGAGAATGACCGTGTGTTAATGTCCAGTGATAATTTTCCATCCTCAGTCAGCCATGGTTGAGCACATTCCAAGTTTGATGAATGCTGTCCGCATGATCTACAGCATCTCACAACACTACAACACCTCTGAGAGGATGACCTCACTCTTTGTGAAGGTCACCAATCAAATGATATCCACATGCAAGTCTTTCATCTATCATGGAATCAACAAGATCTGGGAACTTCCAAGGTTTGTTGACCTCTTTCATCATTATATAGCAAGTCCTTTCTAGAACATATGTCATCATCATTTTCATCATCAAGTGCCTTGCTGACTGATGTAGACGATTATGCCTTTCAACAACTGTGATCTTCACCAGCATGTATCAGTTCCTATGCAGTCACCCTTCCATACAATGGGAAAAGCTTGTCTGAATACTCTTGTGTTGTCTTACTCTATCTCTCCCCCCTTCCCCCACCCCCCACAGATCTTTCTAGTAGTCACAGTGTGTGTCAATTTCCCTGCTTTCATGACTTTATCAGCAACTGTTGACTGTCTCTTTGTGAAAATATATGATGTGTTGAATCATTGTATGGGAACGTCCTTAGATCCCTCTCCACAGATGTAGAATTTCAGTACCTGCTTTGCTTAACCTGTTTGTTTTTTAAATTGGAGATGGGAAGGTGAGTTCTGCACCACACTACCTGTGGAGATGATAGTTTGGTTTCTGATGACACAGATTCTCAAAGATTCAACGAGTTGGTCACATTGTCCACTTGCCAGACAATTGGCTTCTAAAAAAATCTTGTAAGGCGAGATACAGTGGCTAGAAAATAAATCACTTTAAGGACACGCTAAAAGCTCACTTAAAGCCTTTATTATACCCTGACACCTGGGAGGCTGGTGCACAAGACCTGACTGCATGGCCAGTGTCTATTTGAAGAGGGTCAGTGACTGCAAGTCTTCAAGGAAAAGGGCAACTGAGCAGCACAGGCAGGCTAGAAAGACCAGTATAACAGGCCCCTTTACTACAGACACTGTAGATAGATCCTACCAGGCCTGTATTGGGTTTATAAGTCACCTCAAGACTCACAGAACTCAACTATAGTTTTCATGACGAATGAAAGAGTGGTCCTCGTCACTTGTGATGGATGAACAACAACATCAGGTGACAGAAAATGTTTACGCCAACTTTACCATGATGGATGCAACTCCTTTTCATGAATCAAAGAGTGTGAATAGCAGTACACCAGATTTCTTCTTCTTCCACTGCAGTCACCGTTAAATAGGTGTTGTGTTTTACAGCTAGGTTGTGTTATCTACAGTTTTCATTCCAAAACATCCAGTTCATCAGACTACTAATTAATTACCTTATAGGTCTTGGTTGTTGCGAAACAGTCAACTACACCCCCCCCCCCCCCCCCAGTCCTTAATAGAACCTGACCCAAATGGGGAGAATTTTAATTAAAATTTACTACTCAGTCTCCCAGCAGATTCAAAACCAACCAGGCAGCCAATCAACCAACCTGTTAAATGTTGAATTAAGAATCAACATCATAGCACTCAGGACACATGTTAAAAGTTTTAAAGAGGTGTTGTTGTTATACTTATGTAACTTAGATGTTTTTTGTATCTGACTTAACTATTCATACTCTGGTTTTCTTTGCATTAATGTTAAAGAATGGTGTTGACAAACTGACACTCAAAGTTGTTGGTATTTGAGTGACAATGGAAAAGAGATTTTGTACTGTAAAACACAATAATGTATACAGTTTGATCCTTCTATCTGTCAACAGAGCTGAGCTTCTGAGTCGTCTAGAGGAGTGTGTCAACCTCAACCATGAGTACCAGAAACATTTTCAGAAAACCAAAGAAAAACTGAGAGAGACTCCAAACGAGAGACAATTTGAGTTTAGGTAATGTCGGCTTTGGCTTCTGTTGAAGTTGATACAGCACTGTATTGTGAGACTTGGGCCACTGAGGTCACAAGATTATATACTGACCAAGACTTTAGTGCAACTTTATGTAGTGCAGCATATCCACAGGCTAGGTTCCAAGTCTGATTAATGTTCCATGGATTGTCATGCTTCAATGCATGTGTGAAGTTCCATATTGCTCTTGAATACCCACTAGTTTCTGATCTTGAAGAGAAGAAGAAGAGGTCTGCAACAAATTTCCCCCTAGAGACATTACTCTGGTGCCAGGACAGGAAGGAGAGAATGAACACAAACCCTTTTCCTACCTTCAAAGATCTGAACATCAGTCTGTTGCAATTAATATCTAACACTCAGTATTACAGAACATTTACAGCCAACAGACAACACATCAGTTACAACAAGGCTTAATCAAGTGTGATGCTGTTTTCAAGACATCCCCCAGCTCTTTCTGCAAATATGAATCTTTGTAAAATTTAACATGTCAGCCACATGAGATTTTCTAAATGTTTACAACTCTGGTTGATAGTTTTCTCATCTTCTCCAGTTTTCCATAGCTGGTTTCCTCATCTTCTCCAGTTTTCCATAGCTGGTTTCCTCATCTTCTCCAGTTTTCCATAGCTGGTTTCCTCATCTTCTCCAGTTTTCCATAGCTGGTTTCCTCATCTTCTCCAGTTTTCCATAGCTGGTAATCAGTTAGACATATTTCAATTTCTTGGCTGACATTTACATATTTGATCAGCCTGTGGTACTGAGTGAAGTATAGGGTGGTTGTAGGTCACATTAAGCTAGTAAATTGTAGGGGAATAAGATTTACAACTGTTGAGGTAATCTTTCTGTAGAATTATCTCCTTTAAATTCCTTCTCCTCTTCATCATGTAACAGTATGCATCATGTTCATTTTCATCATTGCCACAAGATCATTGAAATCATCGGGGTTCCTATTGTTGTTCTCCTTGCCAATGGAGATGAGAAGGCCACAGGCCTGTATGAAATCCATGGTGTGACACATGTCCTCCACAGAACCATACAGCTTAGTTTCAATCAGAATGCCAGCTTCCCAAACGTGGGACCACTCTTTTGTCAGGTTTGATTACCATCGTTATATTAATAAATCATTACCATTTGGCATCTCTTTTCTCCTGTTTCTTCTATCAAGCAGCACTGTGACACTGCCAGTCAGTTTTTTAAAATCCTATAAATTTTACTACGGTGCAATTAGATTATTGGCGTCTGTGGATTAGGCGTTGCGAACACTCTTCATAATGCTGGGGTGCCTCATTCTATCCCAGCTGCAGATAATTTATCTTGCATTGCTTTTGACCGTCCAGAAAGCGATGGCAAACTACTGGATATAAATTTGCCTAGCAAAACTGCTGGGTTTGGTTCTGCAATGTCCTGTAAAGATTATGCAACTAACTAACTAACTGACTAACTGACTAACACTTAGATTATTCATATGCAGTTCTAAAGAAAAGATAGATGTTCCTTGTTTTTATAATGAAGTTGCCATCGGTACCATCAACATTAGAACTCCTTGTTGCCTCTGAAGATAGGAACAAGACACATTTGGGAATGTTGTGAGTGAAGTTATGTCAGTTCTCAATTTATTCATTTATATATCCCATTTCCTTACCCATTCAGTGAAGCTCATACTTATTTTGACATCTTTTCTGGCAGTGAGAATTACATCTTTGGCAAGTTCGATACCTTCTGCAGACGTCTAGAGAAGATCAAAGACATGATGAACACAATGGAGCAGTTTGCTGGCCTGTCAAAGATCAAGATTGAAGGCATCGACACAATTGTTGTCCGCTTCAAGACCATTGTGGACACCATAAAGAAGAAACACTATGACTGTTCTTGACCATAGAAAGAGTGAAGTAAGTACAGTGAAAAAATTGTATGAGTGTTTTCCTCACATTCCTGAAGATTGCGGGTTCAGTTTGCATTTTTGACTCATGAGTGTACCATATTTTTTGCTGGATGTGCAGAATTGGTGCACTGTGTGATGCTCTTAGCAGGCAACCAACCTCTCTGTGTGGGAGAGAGAGAGAAATAGAGAGAGAGAGAGAGAGAGAGAGAGAGAGAGAGAGAGAGAGAGAGAGAAAGAGAGAGAGAGAGAGAGAAAGAGAAAGAGAAGTTGAGAGAGAGCAATACACTCTGTAGGATGAAGTTACTTCTCACATTTTGAGCTGAAATACTTTGTTATATCTGTTTCAGTTTGACACAGACTACACCGAGTTTAAGATACAGATGGACAATTTACGAGGCACTATTCAAGGTTTCATTGACTCTTGGTTCTCCAAATCACTCAGTGTAAGTATTCACCTCATTTACACTGACTGTTCATCATGTTCTTCTTTTAACCTATGTATTATTTTTTTTTATTAAGAATGTTTTTTTTTCTAATGCATAGTTGAATGTCAGGGTCAGTTGTATTGTTTTTAAGTGTGTAGTTTGTTTGTATTGTATATTTTCAGGTGTTCAAACTGAACTGATTGTAAACTCTATGTCTATGTTTGAGAGCACGGTTGGATTGCACTGGCTGCTGATTGCTTGTTATTTGACTATCAATCCTGAAAGCCCGTGAACTGTAACTGTAGAATCTGTAGACTGGTGTTCAAATTTTCTGAACCTTGATAAGGGCTTGTATCAGTGTTAGTCAAGTTGATGTAGTGACTCTTCTTCTAAGTTGGTAATGAAATTATACGGGCGCTTGTATAAGTGTTGGTCAAGTTGATGTAGCGACTCTTCTTCTAACTTGGTAATTAAATTATACGGGGGCTTGTATCAGTGTTGGTCAAGTTGATTTCTAACTTGGTAATGAAATTACACGGGGGCATGTATCAGTGTTGGTCAAGTTGATGTAGCGACTCTTCTTCTAATTTGGTAATAAAATTACACGGAAGCTTGTATCAGTGTTGGTCAAGTTGATGTAGCGACTCTTCTTCTGACTTGGTAATGAAATTATACGGGGGCTTGTATCAGTGTTGGTCAAGTTGATGTAGCGACTCTTCTTCTGACTTGGTAATGAAATTATACGGGGGCTTGTATCAGTGTTGGTCAAGTTGATGTAACGATTCTTCTTCTAACTTGGTAATGAAATTATACGGGGGCTTGTATCAGTGTTGGTCAAGTTGATTTCTAACTTGGTAATGAAATTACACGGGGGCTTGTATCAGTGTTGGTCAAGTTGATGTAGCGACTCTTCTTCTAACTTGGTAATAAAATTACACGGAAGCTTGTATCAGTGTTGGTCAAGTTGATGTAGCGACTCTTCTTCTAACTTGGTAATGCAATTATACGGGGGCTTATATGAGTGTTGGTCAAGTTGATGTAGCAACTTTTCTTCTAACTTGGTAATGAAATTATACGGGGGCTTATATGAGTGTTGGTCAAGTTGATGTAACAACTTTTCTTCTAACTTGGTAATGAAATTACACGGGGGCATGTATTGTAGATATCGTCTTTCTTAGTCTATGCTTAGAAACCAGCAGGGTGATCAAGTCTGGTACTGGGATTTGACATATGTGGATAGGCTTTGACATTATCAATGGGAAAGTGAACTCCTGTGGGATGAGATAAATGACCAAGGCTGCTAAACTGATTACTCTAAATCTAATGAGAAGGGGAAAAACACCTTGCACCAGATTAATTGAGAAGCAGAAGAGGAATAGTTTGACCATACCAACTGAATGCAGCCACAATAGGGACTATACTTAACAATATCTAATGTGAGAGGAAGAATGTGCTCAAGGAGTAGATGGATTATGTATTTATTTCTACACATAAAGATAGCAGGTGCACTCATCATGCAATGAACTGCAAATTGTTCCCTCTCGTAATGCCTAATGGTCCCACTAAAAATGTTGATGATGAATATGCTTGGGGATCCTAGAAATGTTAGTAGGCTCAAAAGCAATTGCAAAGGCCACACAACAGTGAGGTTCCCTTAGGCTGTTTCTCTATTAAAACTGTTGACATTTGGTGTTGTTACTTTTTTGATGCTTTATTTATCCTCAGACTGAAAAAGCCTTGGAAATCCTTGATAAGTTCCAGATCATCAGTTCAGTAGAGTTGAACCTTACAGACAAGTATCTGCATATATTGGCAATTTATAGTCATGAACTGGAGACAGTCAGAAAGATTTACCAGAAACATAAGAATGACCCACAAATTCCCAGAAACCTGCCTCCTGTTGCAGGAAAAATTGCATGGGCTCGCCATTTGTACAGAAGGGTTGAAAATCCCATGAAAATTTTCAAGACAAAGCCAGAAATATTAAAGGTAAAGTTAGAAATACACAAATTAGTTTTACTCGTTTAAAAAAAAGGTAGAATAATGTCTGCTGATTTACCAAGAACTATTGGAACAATGTCCATAATTAAATTCATAGTAAATCAAAGAATGAAATGGTTTGGCTCTGTAATGAGAAATAATCCAGTGATGCCGGCAGTGAGAGCATACAACATGAACATAGAAACCAAGAGGTAGGGAACCACCAAGAAGAAGATGGATTGATGGAGTGACTGACATGTTGAGACTCCACATCCCAGCATACCGGGCTCAAAGCAGAAAATAGACACAAGAAAAGAAAGAAAGATTTATCAGATTAAAAAACAAAAGAAAATATCTTATTTCTTTAATTGTATATTTTCCATATTTATTTTTATTTCTCTGTTAGTGTTGAGCTGGTCATATATCAGATAACTTTTGTCATTTGGGGACTATGCTCAAAAACTGACAGGCCCAGAGATTTAAATTATGTGTTGTCTACTATTTCTTCTAATCTCACTTCTCTGCATGCCAATTAACTCTTTCAGTCCCAAGCATTCATCATTTTAACTCATTAATTTATAATTATTTGTTATCTACTGAAATAACAGTTTAGATCTAAATAGGCTAATGTAATAACACTAAGGAACAAAAGAATGTAAAGTAACAAGAGGAATAGTGAAATGGGAATCAAATTGTTTAGAAAAATATACCATGCCAGGAGTAACCAGTACACACATGGTGTTGAATAGCAGGTCAGGATTTTAGTGGTAAGTGGACTGACTTTATTGCTGTGAATTTTATACAATGTGGCTCCGTATCTCTATGACTGGCTACCCACTGATAGTTTCTGACAATGTACAAACTTTCCCCAGCAGTTTACAACTCCTCCACTCCACCCCACCTCTACCTCTATGAAGAAAAGAAGAGAATTGAAAGAATCTATTATTTATCGGACATGGGCAATGATGACTTTTCAAGTCTCTTTGTCCTGAAATACTTCATCTTGTTTTCCTCTAGAATGTGGCAATTATTCTCTCTCTCTCTCTCTCTCTCTCTCTCTCTCTCTCTCTCTCTCTCTCTCTCTCTCTCTCTCTCTCTCTCTCTCTCTCTCAGCCATAATTATCACAGTGCTCTCCAGTGTCTTTCCTCTGAAAACATGGCCAAAGAATTGTGATTGTCTCTTTCTTATAGTTATTTATAATGTGCATTGTTGTTTATAAACAGCTGAAGTCAGCAACTTTTACCTAGTACAACTCAGTATATGGACAAAGTCATTTACTACTGTTTTACTAATGCAGAACCAATGTAACAGACATCACAGTGTATTCATTTCTTACTTATTATGCTGCTATAAAAAGTCAACATTTTAAATGTTGTTTTGCATGTTTCATTACACGTGTCTCATTCATTGTGTTTGATTCTAAGCATCCAGAATGCAAGAAAGTGGTCAAGAATTTTAACAAGATGGCTAGAGTCTTGTTAGAGTATGAGGTGAGTACCAGCATTAACTTATTATTGACTGCTTCTGTCCTTCATTTCTCAACCGAGTATAAATCCTCAACCAGCTCCCACCAAGCCATTTGTTGACCTGTTTATTGTTGATCAGAGATTTGCTATACCATCATAAACCACAACGAAACCTGTCAGATGCCCTTATAAGGGCAAACACACAAACAGAAAAAGGAAGAAGCCTAGACAGATGTGTGTTCGGATTGCTATTTATGAATTCCAGCTGATGAGGAATTTTTAACAGTTACAGTGTGGAGGAAGCAATAGTACCATAGAGGCCTACTAGCCTATGGGGTCTGAGTTTTTATAATGGACCTTAGCTCTCCTGGACAGTTAAGATGTCTGGCTTGATGCTGACAACATCACCTATTGAATGCCATCTGGTCTGTATGAGTCCAACATCATAAGCATGATGCTCAGATGGCATAAAGAATAGTTTGTGTTTTTTGTGTGTCTTCAAACAAGACAATAGATAGATAAATATATTTTAAACATGTATATAAACTGATGATGTGCCTAAAACGAATCCAAACAGCTTTATATGTGTTGTGCAGATGTTGTATCACCGAGGATGGTACCACATCTGTGAGGCTGCTAAATCTGGACTGCATGCTTCACTGCTGGTGAGACACCCTGAGACTGGAGAGGTCTATGTCAACTTTGACCCACAGATCATCGAAATCACTCAGGAAGCTAAGTGGTTACAAGTAGGCTTTCATTTTGTAATGTCAGTTATGACAGACTGTTATTCTTCTGATTTTCCTCTCTATTTCAGGATACATCCTCAGCTAACTAGCAGTTCTTTGTTCATTTGTTCATGAATGGTTTGATTTTGCAGCTGAAGTTTTCTATGGGACAAGATTGCTCTTCTAATATCATTCCTCTATACTGATCTCTGATGACACACATGACAGGTAGCAGTATTCCTGTTCCTGGCACCTCTGACAGCACCTGTTGACACAAACTGATTATCCCCAATAAAGGTTATATAATCACTCATGCAGATCAGCTCATAACAGAGACTGCCAGATTCCACACTCAGTGATCTCTGCTGAAGAGACTGAGCTTTAATGAGCTTTCTACAAGTGCATCAACATAGATCATTCATTACAAATCATGATGCCAGATGTTTGCAGGTAGAGGGTGGACGATATAAGTGAGTGTTGCAATACAATTTATTATTCTTATTATGGATGATTGCCAGTGCAGACAAATAGAAGACTTCTTATAGAAACATGTGATCACACCTTCTCTTTTTCTTCTTCTTTGTTTTTCGTGTTCACCAGCTGTAAACTCTGGTGGAAAGTTCTGGTTGTTCATCCACTTTTGGCCTGCAGTCCTGTTCCAGAACCTGAGTGTTGCATGTGCATCCGTTTGACGGATCTGACACATTTGTATGCCGACTGTTGTTTCTTGCCTGTCAGGCAGATGCACTCCAAATTCGAAGGAAGTGCCCAATTAGTCGACTCTTACGACATGCTTTTGGGTAGGCAGTGGGTCTGTTCTTGTTTTCCCTATAATAGGGCCCCGGAACCTTCTCAGTGATTCTGGTTGTATGCTCAAAGAAGGCTAAGTTGTATGCATTTCAGATCAGTAAACTCAGTGTACTTCAACCAGTATAACTTGAATGTTTTTTTCAACTAGTAAAGCTTGAAGTGTTTCAGATAATGAGACTAATGCCAGATAATTAAACAAATATATGTTTCAGATGATAAAGTTGGATCTGTCTCAATGAATAAAACTTGATGTATTGTAGATGATGAACCTCCAAGTCCCAGAAGCTGCCCAAGAACTGATTGTGAAGGAGGAGATAATAAGAGAAAACCAAGTCACGTGAGTAGATCATATGTGTTACAATTTCCATTGCCATTCATTAAGAACATAAACCATGGATCACACCATACACGTTAGAACTAATAAAACAACGAAGGGAACTGAAAAAGAAAGGAGAAACTAATGACAGTAGGATGAAGTATAAATTTTTAACACAAGAAATAAGAAAGTACACAAGAAAGGATAAAAATCAGTATGTACAAGATTGCTGTATTAAAATAGAGCAGCATCATAAAAATGGAAGAGATTACGAAATGTTCAAGGAAATGAAGTTATTGACAAGAAATTTTCAACCTCAGTTAAATGTTATTTGTGACAGGTTGGGAAATACTTTAACAGAATCTAGACAAATTCTAGGAAGATGGCAGGAATACTGCAGCGGAATGTATGATATGAATGACAGTGAGGATATGAATGATATACATGAACCAGTAACAGTAGAGGCAGAACCTGAACCTTCATTAGATGAAATTTCATGGGCAATAAGGAGCCTGAAAAATGGTAAATCACCTGGATGTGATGAGATACCAGCTGAATTGATTAAAGTGGGAGGAGAAGAAAGCATAAAAATCTATCATGCATTATGTGAGAAGATATGGAAATATGGTATTTGGCCAAAAGACTGGAAGAGAACTATCTTCATTCCAATACCAAAAAAGGGTGACCTGAAATTATGTACAAACTATCGAACTATTGCCCTGATCAGTCATGCAAGTAAAATTCTACTAAAAATTATAATGAGAAGACTGCATAAGAAAATGGAAGAAGAGATTAATGTAGCTCAGGCTGGATTTAGACAGGGAAGAGGAACAAGAGATCATATATTCAACATGCGTTTAATAATAGAGAAGTGTAGAGAATTTAATGTAAATCTGTTCTTATGTTTTGTGGATTATTCAAAAGCATTTGACTGTGTACAACATCAGAAGCTTTGGGAAATCATGAGGAATATGGGCTTTCCATCACATATAGTGCAGCTCATTAAAATGCTCTATCAAGACCAACAAGCAGCAGTCAGAATAGATGGAGAGACATCAGACTGGTTTGGCATCAAGCAAGGAGTCCGTCAGGGATGTGTGCTGTCACCGTATTTGTTCAACCTGTACGCCGAAAATATAATGAGAAATGTAAGAGATGATATAAACAAGGAACAATATGATGCCCTAAACATCGGTGGTCATGAAATACCAGAAATTCGTTATGCTGATGATACAGTATTACTATCAACATCACAAAATGGTTTAGAAAACTTATTAACCTCACTCCAAAGAAATAGTGAAAATCATAACTTATTTCTTAACATAGCAAAAACAAAGATAATGCATACAAACAAAACTGCCATGGAGAAGGAAATATATGTTAATGAGGAAAGATTGGAAGTGGTGGAAAATTTCGAATATCTTGGGTCACTGGTTACCAACAATGGTGACACAATGAAAGAAATTAAACGGCGACTATCAATTGCTCTTCAAAGACTAAAACAACTGAATAAATTATGGAATTGTACAGATAGAATTACAAAGGTCAGATTTTTAAGAGCATGCATCTTTGCCATTGCAACATACGCCTGTGAGACCTGGACACTTACTAAACAAGCGGAACAGCGCATAAATGCATTTGAATATAAATGTTACAGACAGGTTCTAGGAATATCTTGGGTAAAGAAAAGAACAAATGCATCCATACTTCGAGAGCTGAATATTGAAGAGGGTTGGCTAGTAAAGACAATAAAACAAAGAAAATTGAAATATTTTGGTCACTTGAAACGTCATGGAAGTCTAGAGAGAACAATAATGGAGGGGTATATGCCTGGGAAGAGAGGAAGAGGAAGGCCAAGGAGAAGATGGGTGCAGGATGTGGCAGATGATCTCCAGATGGGTGTATCAGACGCAGGACATCTTGCTCAGGATAGGAAGGTTTTCCGGAGGGTTGTTATGGCAGCGAGGTTCCGCGAGGGACATGCTACTGAATGAAATGAATGAATGAATTCATTAAGAAAGTCTGCTGTGTGGAGTTCATGAAATCTGTCCACAGTCTTCTTGGTTTTTCACCATGACATGATGCCAAGCTATCCATTATCTTTTGTTCCCAACTTGCCTTTCCCCCCTCAAACTTTCACATTGATACACAAATGGAGGTTGGCTTCCTCTGGTGCATGAAATCTATTCTATTTTTGAGTTAATTTGTATGAAAACAACTTCATTTTACTTGTTATCTGTCCTGGGTGTCTTCGTCACTACTCTATAAAATCTTGTTAAAAATAATTGTCCACTAATGAGCTGATTGTCCATCATGAAGACCACTCGTTTTGTCTCTGCATTTGCCATGAGAAAGATGCATGTAAGAAAATTACAGGTATCCCTCTTTATACTTGATTAATTTGTTCTGAGAAATCAACAAAGAATATAAAAAGGCTTTGTTTTAACAAGCATTACATAAGGATAGGTGTAGTTTAAAGGAAGAAAGTAACTAAGATTTTTATATTGAAATACTACTTTCTTTTTTTTTTTTTTTAAACTGTAAAACTACACTCAAATGTACAGGATATGTTAAAGGCTCCAAGGCTTCAGTCACATGATACAGGAACTGGTTCTGGCCAGTCAGGATCAGTATTTTTGCTCTATTGAAAATCCTGGGATGGAAGACTTGTGATTTGAAGCTTTTGATATAAAACGTTCTAGTCTCATCATATGGGTAGCATTCTTCCTGTCTCTGTACATATCCTTAAAGCAGGCCAACCAATTCTCAATCTGAAGTTTTCGTACAAGTCGCAATTCTCAATGTGCCTGGAAATGTTGGCAATTTTGTCAGTGCTTAGATCATTCTCCTCAGTTATTCTAATTTATTCTCAATGAGCTGAAAAAGTTCCTTCACTTGTGCTGTCTGATGTGTTCAACACTAAGCTCTACCTCTTTATCATTTTCCCAGTCTTTTCCATTTTAAGAAGATCTGGTAGTCTGGTTTGGAAGTCTTAGTTTCAGCTTCATAGGAAACGGTTCACCCCATCTTTGCTACGCTCCTGTGCCAGCAAAATAAAAACACAGAATGTTTATCACAGTTCCTTGTGGAAAGACTGACAAATGCTGTCTCAGCATATCTAGCATTCACACGCATTAAAGAATACATTAGCCATCCGAAGTGCTAACACAAACAGTCCAACATTAGAAATTCAGTTCATCAGTAATGGTAGCAGAAGTCAGTCACCAACAGATCAGCAGTTGCCCACGCGATCAATTTTAATCACATACGGGCACCACCAACATTGTGACGACAGTCTGCCTCTGCGTCCCCTTCAGTTTTAAATATCTCCTAGAACCTCTACTCGCCCCCAGTGGAATTAGTCATTCAGTGTATGGATTCCCTGTTTGTTCTTTGGCACTGTCTACTTGATCCCATAGAGCATTCACCACATTTGCACATCAGCTTTATCATATAGTAGCTCAACACCCAGAGGGGTGGCAGCAGCTAATCTATCAGCCTGCTCACTACCTTGCACACCATAATATCCTGGACACAAAATCCATGATATGCTCTTGATCTAGGTCTTATCAAGTGATGCAAGCTACTTTGAGTGCAGGACACCAGTTTCAGTTTTCTGAAGCATGCACTGTGAGTCTGTTACAATCACATGTGGGGCTATGCTGTTCTCAAGCCATCAGAAGGCTCCCATTACCACCGCCACCTCAGTTCTCCTACTGGATGTAGTGTTTTTGTATGTGAGGCTCTCTGTTTTCAAGCAGTGTCCATTCACCTTTGCAACCACCTCTTTTCAGCCTTTGTCCCTTACCAACCTCAACAGCCTCATACAGAAGGTGTTCCACATCCCTTGCGACTTTAAGGTACATTCTCCCCTGTACAACTTTGTATCTCTCATATACAGATGGTAATGCAAGTATGTGCCACATGCACATAATTGGCATGGCTCGTGTACACCCCGAAATAACTCGCATGGCATCATTTTGTATTCGTTCCAACTTCTCTATTTGGTTATGAGATAATCTTAGCAGTCCCAAACCATACCCCATCACTGAATTAATCAGTTACTGGTTAAGTGTATAGAGCATTTTCATTTCCATGTCTGCTGATGCCATCACCTTCAAAGCATTGAGTCCTTTCTCTGTCTTTAAAACTACCTCTTCCACATGGTATTTGAAAGATAGACTCCTGTCAAAAGTAAGTCCTAGATATTTTAGTGAATTATCTCTTTTTAAATTGCTGCTGTTTTATTCGACTGTATAACCACTGCTGATGCATAGGCAACTTTATCAAAAATATTTTTGATTTCAAGGTCTTCCAAAATATTTTCACAGATATTTGATCCTTGCCCTCAGTATCATTTAGCAACTAGGAAAATGTTTTACACGGACAATAGCTCTTGAAATTTGCAATAACGCCCTAACTTCATGACTGCATTCTACAACAGGCTACTTAGCTCAGTAACCTTCTTACACTGATGCTGTTGAAATATGACTAACTGGTGCACTTGCCACACAAAGTCATGCCACCAACATACAAGTTGATTGCATAATTATTGTACAGTGCAAGCCACCCCCATAAATCACAATATAGTGAAAATATGCAAAGTGATATCGCATATAAAGCAGGAAACCTTCATGTCCTGTCTGAAGTAACTGCTATGGTTGGTACTGAAAGAGTTAATACCCTTAGATCATCAGATGAGAGTGACTGAGAACCAATATTATTGCATGAAGATCCATGGTATCAGTAAATGCTGCATTAAATACTTGTTTCCTTATAGCTTAACAGAAATGCTAGCTGAATACAGACACATTGTCCAGTCAATCCCTGCAGTGCTGCTTCCCTTAGTGAAGCCATTCATTAAAAGAGTGGATGAGGGAATCAAACCTGGTATCACAACTCTGAACTGGATGTCACTGAATGTGGATGCATGTAAGTCAGCTGTTCACATTTGTTGCACCAGTTAAAAATCTGTTTTAGTACAGCATTTTCTTCATCCTTATAGGACCAAGTGGGTGTGTAATGGGTTATCATAAAATAAATAATCGAGAAAACTATTGCAATATTCAGCTGTCTGCGCAATCAGACAAATTGTGTTACATTTAGTTCTCATGGTTTCCATTCACTTACTTGATGACAACTGACAAGCTTGATGGAAAGATAGCAAGAGGAAGACAATGTCAAATACATTCCTGGATAGCTGAGCCTCATGGATGATGTGAGACTACAACACTGACTTGATCTGTGATACTGATGATATTATTGGATGGTGAACCTTCACTGCCTATGTTTAACCCTTTTGCTGCTATGGACGAGATAACTCGTCTAACCGGTAGACTGCTAAGGACGAGTTAACTCGTCTTCCATTTTCTGTGCCCTCAGTGCTAAGGATGAGATAGCTCGTCCTCGACCTTTCTTACAGATTGCTAAGGACAGTAATTCTTGGGGGTGAAATGGAAATATACATTACCTAAATCTGATCAAACTGACCCATTTACATACAATTAAAACCTTTATCACGTGCGTTTAGCCGTATTTAGATGCATTTCACACTATCCTGTTGCTTTGTTACCATAGAAGCATGGTCGGTGAACAGTAATTTTGTTGCCCTAAAATATGTTTCTGGTTTTGCGTTAGTCCACTTTTTTTTTTTTAAATACAAAATAACAAGAAAATTGGTTAATTATAGTTCATGAAGAATTATTTGAGTTTGTTTCGAGGAGTAATAGTAAGGATAACTTTGAAACGTGTGAGTTTATGAGCTGGGCTATCTTTGCGGCACGCCGTCGGACACGTTTACTTCTAGCTGTGAGCAAGACTGACCATATGACCCAGCTATCTACATTGACTGGATTTGAAATGAATCACCAATAATCAAAATGAAGATATGGTCACGTACTGACATGATAATTAATACTAATGTTTCTAATATACTATACAACTGACAAAACTGTGTCTGTCTATCAGAGTGTACAATACTAGTCGTATTTTCGGTACCAATTTACATATAAATTTCTAGCGTAGTTGGTATCACGCTTATCTTGCAATCAAAGTGTACATATTCAATTCCTGCATGCCGTATTTTTTTTTTTTTTATTATTATAATTTTAAATGTAAATTCTTAATTTAAGCTCTTAGCTCTTTCGGCAACAGATCACAGAAGTAATAAATAATAAAACATCATGTCATGTGCATTTAGTTGTGTTACACATTATCCTGTTGCTTTGTGAAGCATGGTTGGTATACTGTTCTTTTGTGTGGAAAAACACTCCTGTTGCCCAATTTCACTTAATGTTAGTAAGAGAAAGTCTACATAAATATTGCAAGGAAAAGAGAACAAATGTAGGAGGACAAAAAAAGTGAAGATTTGACACTTCGTTTAGTACAAAGGCATTACCCTTCAAAAATAGAGTCCGTAACATCACAGAAGAAATTCCCAACAAGAAAGTGTGTGGTATGCGCAGAAAGCAAAAAACGACAGGAAACCCAGATACATGTTCAAGGACTATGATTTGGCATTGTGTGTCGCACCTTGTTTTGAAATATTTCACACAAAAAGATATTAATAATAATTTTAAAATACATGTATTTGCTTACAAAGTGTTTTGTGTTTGCTTTGTACGTTTGTAGTATTTCTTTTTGTTAATGAGTTTTTATGGCGTGGCCCAAGCGCGTCCGACTTGTCAGCGCAAAGGTCAACCATGCGCTTCAAAAGAGTTTTTATTTTAGGTGTACAATTTTTACCCCGCGCCGCAAGCCCGTCTTCTGCTTTTGGAGGTGAGAAAGGTATTCAGCACAGGAGGAAGGATTAGCTCTCGCCTGGCTCAGCACAGTGGTTACGTTGGCCTGCGTTGGGCGCAGCAGCGAAAGGGTTAATAACATGATACATGACGATGATGATGATGGTGATCCACTTGCTGCAGAAAAGAGACAATCACTCTATTGTCCCAGATAAACCAAATGTTATCCCACATACACCAGCTGTTTTCTCACATACACCAGCTTTTATCTCATATACACCAGCTGTTATCCCACATCTTCTTCTTCTTCTTCTGATTTTCTATTCCCCAATGGAGCATAGCCCTCAACCAACTCATGCTAAGTCGTTCTATCCTTCGCCATTGCATGGAGCTCTCCCCATGTCCTCCCTGTCTCTCTAACTTCATTCTCCAGCTCTCTTCTCTATGTGTTTTTTGGCCTTCCTTTATTCCTATGCCCCTGTGGGTTCCAATGCAAAGACATTCTAGTTATGCTGTTCTCCTGTTTTATCAGTGTGTGTCCTATCCAATGCCAGCGTCTTTTCCTCACCTCTTGGTCCACCGGAGCCTGTTTAGTTCTCTCCCAAAGCTCTACATTAGTGGTTCTATCATACCATTTAATTCCTTCTATTCTGCGCAGGCACCAGTTAATGAATGTTTGTAGTTTATTAGTGATTGCCTTGGTTGTTCTCCATGTTTCCGCCCCATGCAAAAGTATTGATTTGACATTAAAACTGTCCTCACATCTTGGTCCACCGGAGCCTGTTTAGTTCTCTCCCAAAGCTCTACATTAGTTATTCTATCATACCATTTAATTCCTTCTATTCTGCGCAGGCACCAGTTAATGAATGTTTGTAGTTTATTAGTGATTGCCTTAGTTGTTCTCCATGTTTCCGCCCCATGCAAAAGTATTGATTTGACCTCCAGAAATTCCCTAGTGCTATGAAAGCTCCTCTTGCCTTTTGTATTCTTATTTTAATATCTCTATCAGTTCCTCCATCTTTATCTACATTACTGCCCACATAAGTGTACGACTCCACGTCTTGGAGTGGGGTGCCATTAAGAGAAACCACATTACTATTTGCCTGATTTATTCTCATTATCTTTGTCTTTGCTTTATGGATTTTCAGACCAAGCTGCTGTGATCTCACATCCAGTATATTTAATTTATCTTGCATCCCACATACACCAGCTGTTATCCCACATACACCAACTCTAATCCCACATACACCAACTAAAACAACTTTATTATCCAGGATACAATGGTGTACATAGAAATAGAAGGGTGGATTGATTGGCCTCAGGAACATCTCTAGAGGGTACACTGGGGTTGGGCAAGGAAGATATAACACTGTACATAAGTGATCAACCGCTGCACAAGGAAACACTGACTCATGACTGTTTATAGATCTCCTTTTTTTGTCATCCTCCTCCACTGAACTCATCAGTGTGTTGGAGTGAGATGAAAGGATTATCAGTACGTTCTTTCTGATGTATTCTGTAAGTTTCTTTTTTTCATTTCCCTAAGGTTTTTCTTGATGTCATAATGCCATATTTTGTAGTTTACCTCTTGCCCTGTGTTCTTTATATATACATATATATATATATATATATATATATATATATATATATATATATATATATATATATATATATATATATATATATATATATATATATTTTTCAAAATGGCTTTCTGTTGCAGGTGGTACTAGGGCATCTCATCAGACCGCCAGACCATTTTATCTGTTGTTATTTAATTAACTGTATGGGTGATTTCAGCCTATGCATTTTTTCACATGTTTTAAGTTTTGTCTCTTCTTGTTACTGTGGCAGCTCCTGTAATATGTTTTGCCTATCCATATGATTTTCATAAGAGGCAAAGTACTAATTTTGTCTAGGTAATTGAAATCCCAGGTCTGTAGGCTGCCTCCTGCTGGCTTCTAAGGGCACAGCCCTTGATGAATGAGAGGCTCAATGGCTCAATTTAGGGAAGTGAGGTCAAACATTCATGAGCAGGACATGATAATGCCATGGGTGAGTCTAGTACTAGAGCACCATGTGTTGGTTCTGCATTTATAGAAGCCTCCTTGAATGGCGACAAATGCTCAAGTTCTGCCCTTGCCTTCTCTTGAGTGCTGACATCATTACCTGGTTGCTCTAGACCGGCGTGTTAATGGTGGGGGGGGGGGGGGGGGGGGTTTGACACCATCTATAAATTAGGAAACAAAGATGACCACACAATGAGACTGCAATGTACCAAGAAACTAGCCGGGAAGGCTAAATCTGCAGAAGTCAGATATGCTCAATGTATTTGCAATCTCTGATGAACTCAAAAAAAAGTATAATTTTCTGCTCATTAGTTGAAGTAAGGGTTCATGTTTGACACTGATTGCCTAATGTCAGCCGCAAATTGTGTAAAGCAGGTGTTAAGTGATGTTAGTTGTAGCTATGACTGATGGAATCAGGCGTGCAATTAAGCAGAGAAATTGTAAGTCTCGTAACTTTGGTATTGTGTGCAGATATCCATAATGTCTACAAGCTGATGAATCAACTGGAGAAGCTGTTGAAGACATTGACTGACATCTTGGACTGTCGAATTGAAGCTGTGCTGGGTGAAATGTCAGTGACAGCTCTCTGTGACCTCCCAGAACAAGAGCCTGTCACAGCAGATGTATTCATACAGCTGATCACAGACATTGTCAGAGCTGCCTCAGAATCCTTGTCCATGTAAGTTGTATTGAGCTTCAGATATGGGAAAGGGGGTGGGGGTGTTGGTATGTGTGTGTGTGTGTGAATGCGTGAATGGGTAGGTGGGTGCGTGAGTATTAGTAGATAATTGTGGAGGTAAAATTTCCTTTATCTTTAGATACTTGTTCTAGAAAACTTTCTCCCCGGAGTTAGGGAGAGGTGTGGGGAATGTTCTTTTTTAACTTTAGAGATAGGAAATCTTTGTCTGTGTAGGTTTTAAATAAGCTGACAGACCATCATTTACACCTTCAAATGTACTGAATTGTACAGAGTCAAAAATTAACATAACAGTGCTTAGGATATGTCTATACACTCTCTGCCTGCATATTAAGTAACCAGTAAAAAATTTCAATTCCGATGGTACAAGTGGCAAAGATGAATGGTTGTATGCCCACAGTATGAAACAACTAATATTTAATAGATGTCAATATGCCAAGACATGTCTAGTATCACTGATAGGCTGGGTTAACCTGGGAGTCCAAGTTGCTGAACAATTAATTTCCATGTGGCTGGGGATTCTAATACATGGGCATTGATGTGGCAGGCAAGAGGGGTTACTGTAAATTCCCTGTCTGTAACTTGTGGTGAGGAGAACATGTCTGTTTTTCTATCAAGAGACCATTTGATGAAGTCAGTATTCATGTAAGCTGTAGTGAGTGTGAGATGCAGCACTTGGTTCTCTTTAGTTGTAGATGTCTGCTGTGGCAACTGCCTCCATATTGTAGGATGTGAGATTTGTGACAAGTTTTTTCATTACCTTAAATGTCTCACTTAACACTTTTTATCTATATCAAGAGAATAAGATTAGAAGTGTAGTCCTCTTTAATTTTACAGACACGTTCAGTAAACCTGACTGACTGACTTTCTACCCCACCAGGACATCACACAAGCGATAAACACTCGATGACACAATGTGCCACCATGTGGGTGATGATCACTGTGTAGAGGTCCCAGAAACCGCGTTCCGCCTTTAGGCCATATTTATGGCCAGGCTATATTGCGGCCCCTGGCAAAGCCAGAGTAGGGCTTCAAATAACCGAAAATTTCATCCTGAAAAGGACGGGAAAGTAAACCTGTGTCTGTGCAAGTTGTAGTGAACATAAAATGAGAGACACATCTCCTGTTAATTTCAAATGCTTTCTGAAAGACAATGCTGATGTAAAGCTGTAGTGAGTGCAAAGTGAGGGCATGTTACTCTTTACTTGTTGAGACTTACTCAAATAGGATCATTTAAAAAAAAAAAAGAAAGGACCCTTTGCCACGCCTTTAGGCGTATAGGGCATATATGGCTAGACCTATATTTAATAGAGCAATGGCACAAGATGAGTGATGTGGTCAGCATCACGCCGGCCGCCTCTACTTCCCAGGACTGCACCTGGTACCCACTCAAGGCTGGGTCGACCTGGGAGCCAAGGTCATTTTTGAAGAAAAGTCCGGCTCCACCAGGAAGCGAAATAGGATCATAATAATTATTTATAAACCTGCCTAGGTCAGTGATAGCCTAGGTGTTTCTTAAATTTGTTCTTTTTTGTTTGGTAATAGGGTTACATTCCTTTAATATTTGAATTCCAGTGATATTTGACTTAAAGAGCTTAACCAAATGGGGAAGCAGAAAAACATGCACAAAACAACACAAATAACCAAATGTTTCAGCCGGGATGCCTTTGTTAAACATAAGGTGAACTTCACAAAGGTATCAACGAGGAAAGGAGAGTATACAGATCTCTAAGGGGTGACTTGAGCAACTTTTTACAAAATGTGATGTGGAATGAATGAAATAAAATAAATAAACAATGGCTAAAAAAAATGTAGTCGCAAAAAAAAAAAAGTTATATTGTTAATAAATAATATAAAAATGGGAATAAAAAACTGTTTAGATGAAGGTATGTTTGATATTGATACCACCTGGACTAAGAATGCCAAGGCTGTGGATGAGGCGATTTTCCAAAGCGAGGCACATAGTATGATCGCCAGAGCAAGATTTTAAAATAATTTTTAGTCAAATTTCACTGGAATTCCTTGTATTAGCTTGACTGCAGTCACCTCCATATTTTCACCTTTAATATTTGAATGTGTTCACAGACAGAGTCAGCATGTAGAGCAAGCTGTGAGTGACCTCATTGATGTTGTGTGCTCCCACTACTCACCTGAGGAAGGCAAAGATTTGTCCACAGATGAGGGATACCCATGTACTCAACCAGATTCTAGAAATAAGAAGGAGAGGTGCCAGGATTGGGATTGCGATTGAAAATGAAAAAAAAAACAGAAAACTTGGACGGCTTCAACCTGCCTCTGGGGCTTGGTTTTATTTGCGTCCTGGAGTCTTTGCGGTTTTAACTTCTTTGTTTGTAGGTGACGATGTCTTACGTCTTGTGGTAGCTTTCCTTGGTGTTTCGCAACTGTGGCTTGGGTTGGGGATGGGCGGTATACTAGTCCTGAGAAGGACTAGTAGAGTATGCCGGGCATGGCCTATATGGGGGTGGGTGGGAGTTCATCTGGCTTGTCGAGCATTCATGTCTGGCTGGTTTTACGCAGGTGGGTTTTCCGGTCCGGTGAGCTGGTTTTTGGCAGGTGTCATGGCGGCTTGGTCAGTTCTGGTTGGCTGATGGTTTTTTGGTTTCTCGGTCGAGCTTGTTCGTCTGCTGGGTTTGGTTGGCTATCTCAACTATTTGGTCCTTTCTTGTGGTTCTTTCGCTTTACAGAGTTGCGCATGGGCTGCATTAAGTTGGTCGCGCATAACAAGGAAACTCAGGCGTCTGGGTCCAAGTGGTGGGACTGGTAATCAGCACTCCTTTGACATTGTTTCCCTGCAGTACTGTATCCTATACTCGCCCTGGACAAAGTTGATTCCGTGTGGGTGCATGATGTTGTTGAACCTCTGTTGCATTTCTTTGATGCTGGCCTCACTGATTTCTTTCTCCTCTTCCGCTTCTGCACTCTCTTCCTCTGGTTTTCCCTGATTCTTGGCTACATTTTCCTGGATTTTTGCCGCTTGAATTTGCTTTCTTCTGGCCGCTTTCTTCCTCGCCTCCTCTCGAACTTCAATGACTACATTTGTGGCTGCTAGGTCTTTTTCCACTTGTTGATTTGCTTTGCTGACTTTGGTAATCTTTGCTTCTAGTGCTGCGAGTGCTTTCTTCGTATTTGCCGCTTCGGACTGACTGGTCTCGGCGCTTTCTTCTTTTTGTTTCTTGAGATCCGTCAGGACTGCTAGGAGGTCGCACTTGAATTTCCCCATGTCTGCTAGCTCGATCTCCTGTCGTTTTCTGGGTTTCGCGGGATTCTTGCAGCAGTCTCCTTATTTCGATGTTATCATCTCTGTCTTGATCTTGCTTCATTTTGATGGTAGCGTTTTCTTTTCGTAGGGCCTCGATCTCTTTTTTTAATGCAGAGATTTCGGCCTGGACTTGGTTAGCTTCTGTGTGGTCTCACGGTCTGGGCACCTGGTAGCTCTGTCTGTCCCCTGGGTGGGAGTAATGTCTGGTGGTGGTTGCTGTCCGTGATCTCTTACAGTCCTTGATGTATGGGCATCCCTGGTATCTCGCGCTATGGGGGCCTGAGCAGTTTCAGCACCTTCTGTTTGGGTTGGGCTTTTTGAAGTCGGTATCTTTCTTTGATAGGCTGCACTCCTTGAAGTTGTGTGGCCCGGCGCAGTAGCGGCACAATGGGCTGCTGCGGCAGGTTGCGGCGGTATGCCACGCCCTGTTACAGCGTGAACACTGGGTAATCTCGGGTGAGTAGGTACCGTTCTGCTGCTTGGTCTCTGGCTGACTTATTCTCCCTCTCTGCGTCACATCTGGGGTGGTCTGAGTAACTGGCGTCTTCTCAACAGGTGTCTGCGCCTCGGCTGGGGTTGCTTCTAGGGTTGGTAGCGTCTGGGTCTCTTCTGCTGGTTCCTGGGTTGAAGTACCCTGCGTCTCAACTAGGTCGTCTACCAGTGTCGGCTCCGTCTTCTCTGGAGAGGTCGGTGCCTCACTGGGTGAGGTTTTCTCGATCGCTGGCTTTGAGCGTGTTATGCGGTCTGGCTGAGGCTTCTTCTGGCAAGTTTTACCTCGGGCCATGGTTGTTGCGGCAGTGACTGGCTCTGATCGGGCTGCTGTCGAAAGCTCGATTCCTGCAGAGTCAACAAGGCTTGTTGAGTGAACTGAAAAGTACACCAAGCGTGTCTTCTCCGCAGTTCACGAGCAGTCGTTCTTTATCGGGCGGTAGCGAGCTAGCGAGCGAGAGCTGTGTGTGACTGGGCTGTCGGCCAGGAGTGCCTTTCCTGCTACTTGTACAGTTTTATCAACTACTTCATCCAGAGAAATACAGAAGCTCTTGTTAGCTGTGAGTAGTCAAATCTCTGCTGTACAATCTCTTGGTTGCTGTGAGTGGGTAACATCCCTTCTACACAAAGTCTGTTATTCCAGTTCTGTCAGTTTCTTCTTCATGCATATTTCCTTGTTAGATAACATATTGTGTGAGTGTGTAGTTTATCAACATATCCTGATGAAACTATAGTTTTGTGATGTAGAGTGTCTTCTGATGATGCTGTCTATCAAGATTGTCTTACGCAACATATCAGCTGCCTGTTGTAAGTTTTGTTGAAAACAATAGCATATTGATGACACCTGTCAGTAAAAGTGGAAAAATAACTTCATCTCAGTTCATGTTTAGTTAAGAGGAATTGCCTTGACAAGAGAAAGACATCAACATTGTTAAGTCCTTTTCATTAGCGACATACATGAATAAATTGCAGTTGATATTTCTGTATGTGGCTCAAGAAAACGACTGCTTGCAATTGTATTTTGTATTGTAAGGGAACACACCTTATTGAGTCTCATCTCAAATCTATTTCACAACAACCAAAGTTGCTGAACAACTATACCCCTATCTTCATAACCACCTTCCAGTGCCTTGCCAACTGGCATGCGAGATCACATCTGTGCAAAACCTGCAATCTCCAACAGCATTCATCAGTACAAGTTCTGAGACCTTTATATGACTTGACAAGACTGTCAAGATTTGTCTCACATTGTTTTCCTTTATCCTGTGAGTCATTGACCTTATTCACAACCAGTCTTGTTAAAGGCTACTTCAGCCGAGCTCCCTTTTATCATCACTATCAAAACCACTAGAGATAATATAACATTTTAACATTTAGACCACAAAAAACTTTTAATGGGTAACCAGTTCGAGTTTTGACCTAAATATTCTTGCCATACTATCTTAACAAACATGATAAAAAACTGGCATCATAATATTGGCAATGAGAAAATATGTGGAAGGGTGTTTATAGATTATAAGAAAGCTTCTGACATGATAGAAATTAAAAAAATGAAATTTATGATTATGCTATTAGAGTTAGTAAAGTCTTTTTGTTTGTTAAATGAAAGCAAGTAATCTCATACAATAAATCCATGTGGTGGACCACTGCCTTAAATACTGGGGTACCTTAAGGCTCAATTCCCGGCCCTCTGCTATTTGGTATTTACATAAATGATCTTCATTTATGTCTGTCGTCATCCTGCGATTTATTCACAGATGACTGTACCATGAATAAAAATGCTCAGACTTGTAATGTACTAGGGTCGTCATTACAACAAGAATTAAATAGTATTGTCAAATTGAGTAGTGCAAACCGTATGCAAAATTAACAATAATAAGAAAAAATCTGTGCTAATAACGACAAGCTCTGTTATCAAATGGCTCATGTCACTGCAAAAGCGTGCCATTCCCTTAATAAGTAATAATCATTGGACAGTCAGTTCCAAAACATATAAAGGTCTTATGCTACTACCACATCATGAACATCTACTTTTCAGTAAGGCTAAAATTATTCATAAAATATTATCCCAGAAGGCACCACATCACTTATGGCTGTTGTTTAAATATAATTGAAGGCATAGCAAACACCTAAACATATGACATATTCCTAAACCTAGGATAGATCCATACAAAACATGTTTGGCGTACTCCGCAGCTCAGTTGTGGAACTAACAAAATACCACTAGTCTCTGTACAAACCATCAGGTACATACGGTTGTAAACTGTTCCAATATAATCTGAGAACAGATTACACACCCCCATAAAAAATAAAATTATTTTTTTAAATAGCACATATTTTCCCTGGATTTATTTCAAGTACTAAGGTTTACTGTAATTAGAAATGTGCATATTTCAGTGCTTGTTCTGGATATTTTGAACTGTTGATAATGTTTACTATTTACTTGATGTTTGAAACAAATGATATATGAAAGGAGGAAGACTAGAAGAGCTGAATGTTAGGTGGCCTGCATGTCCGATTCTTAACCCTTTGAAATTAAAGTTTGTTTGTTCATTCGTTCGTTGGTTCTCTTTCCACAAATCTTTCCATTTGTCACAACATTTTCCAGTTTCCCTTTTCTCTTTACACAGAATAGATCTAACAGGTAATACATTTTTCTATTGCTAACTTATCAGGCACTAGAATTTCCTTGGACACAATCAAACGACGACTGCAGGGCAGCCGTTTTCTCATTGGGGAAGAGCTCCGTGTGATTATGAAACCACCACTGTTCTGTACAGATGTAGTTTTGGAAATTCCCATGGTCACAGTCAGACCCAACTTGGAGGATCTCCAGTCTGTGCTGTCTAAGGGAATACAGATCATTCTCAAGGTTTCTCAGAACATCAAACCCTGGTACCAACAAGTTCTGCATCAGCGCCAGCAACAAAAGGTCAGAAAATCAAACATTCTTACACAGTCATGCATATTCTTTCAGGCCTCTTTGTCTTCTTCTTGCGCTTACTCACTGTAAACTCTGGAGGAAAGTCCAGGTTGTTTGCCGACTTCTGCACTTTGGTTGCGTTTCAGGATTTGAGTTAAATATTAAATTAAGAATCGATGTTACAGCACTCAGGACACTCCCATAAGTGCTCCATCCCCAAATTCAGCAGCATGCAAAGTCTTTTCTTCTGCTATTTCTCCAGTCCTTCATACCTACTTTCTCCATTCCACTTTTCTCTTCCACTCATCTTAATAATCTCTTGTAGGAATCTTTAACTTGTTTCATTATGTAAATTAAGTACATTCCCGTAAGTGCTCCGTCCCCATCTTCAGCAGCCTGTGAAGTGTTCCGATACTAATGGTGCCAGTAGAATTTTGATCAAACGTTTGTCTTGCCTTTCCTCTGAGCCTCGAGCGTCTGCCAGAACCTCTCGTCACTTCCCGCTGCAATAATCTCACCAGACTGTGGTGATCCATCTGCTTCTCCGAACTGTACACGTTCTCCCACAAGGGACTAACCTCGTCTGCCTTATCATGTATCAGTATTCTACCAAGTTGTGCCATCAGACAAGTCTACTAACAATTGCACTATCATAGCTCCCTGTTTCATTACATAATGAAAGTTATACACATATTTATTTTGTTTTGGCCTAGGAGTATGAGCTGCAGCTGCAAGAGGAGAAGGATGACACATCAAAACTGATGCCTGCTACTAATCAGATCAAGCCTCTATATAAAGTATGTTACTAGATGTTTGTTAAAAAATTGTAAATTATTTAACTTTCTGGGCAAACTATATTAAGGACTCTGCTCCCCCCCCCCTTCCCCAGTGTATACAATGCAACACATTTCAGTAGGATCATATCTGGGTACTACCCACAGGTTAGTAACATTTCTTCTTCTACTTAGCACTCAGTGGCTGTAAATTCCAACAAAATGTTTCGATGGTTCGTCTACTTTTGGATTTTTGTCTTGTTCCAGGACTTCACTGTTGCATATGTGTCCATTTCATAGATCTGGTATATATGTTTGCAGAGTGTTGGTTCCTGTCTTCTCAAACAGTTGCACTCTGACATCAAAGGAAAAGTAGACCCTATCTATTTTGAGCAGGCCATCAGTTGGGGACTTATTTCTAGATCTTGACCAGTTTGGATCCAGGTCCTGGTATAGCACACAATATGGTTGAGCATTCTGCATTCCATTCTGAATATTTAATTATGAACAGAACTTACATCAGTGCCAATAGAGAACTTTGGTTACACTCACCACAAGGCACACCTAGTGTTGTATCCCCTAGACTTCATGACAGCCATAAACATAGGCAACAAATGTTGATTCAGTGTTGATTTCTGTTCAGGTTCTCCTGGTTGTCTTGTATCTTCCAGGTGATCAGTGAACACAAGGATGTGGTGAAGATTCTCATACAACTCAACTCCACCATCAGCACATTCAGGCCAGAGATGCTGGATTCCCTAGATGGCTTCTCGAGATACTCACATTTGTGGACATCAGTAAGTCCTGGAGATAATGCATTGATGAAGAATATACTCAACATTTGATATCTTTGAATTTCAATTCATACTCACTTACTTGAACATAAAAAACATGTTTCATATTGTTGAATTATGCTTTGACCATTTCTGTTTCTTTTCATATTTCTGACTCATATCTAACATTAGACTTTTTGGTTGGTTAGTTGATTAAAAACGCTCAGTAAAGGCTGGTTTTTAGTCTGGAATGATTCAGATCATATGAGCTTTGATCTGTTACAATACAGTTGGTACAGAGACTAGTCTTCTATCTCCATTGTAAGTATAATCTTTTTAATGACTGTGTTGTGTTGCAGTCGGCTCTGTGGCTAAGTCGATGCGAACACTTCGCTTCGTCATGCCGGGATGCCGGGTTTGATCCCAGCTGCGGGCAATGCGCCTTGCATTGGTTTCGACAGTGGTATCAATAAAGCCGACCGTCCAGAAAGCAATGGCAAACTACTGGACGTAATTTTGCCTAGAGAAACTACACAACAGCCAGGAGCTGTTAGGGTTGGTTCTGCAACGTCCTGTAAAGGATACGCAACAACCTTTTTTTTTAGGTTGTGTTGCAGAGATCTTCTTCACCTTTCCAAGTTCATAAACTAGTCATTGGTACAAGACTGATAGTGGAAAATATTTCAAGAGATAAGGGTCATATCTGAAAGTTAGCCAGATTTGGGACCTAATTTAGAGAAAAACAAGGCTACAAAGAACTTCTCAAGTCTTGGTGTGTGTATAGCTTGGCCCTGGTCATATAACCATAACAACCATTAACCTTTGTTCTTCTGCCACCTTTTAGCTCCAGTGGAGTATAGGATTTTAGTCTACTCATTCTTTTATTTTAGACAAGAACAATCCTGAAGCCACTGATGACATCCTTTTATCTTTCCAGATCATATTATTATATTGTGCTATAGAGAATCTTTGGAATAAAGGCCCAGGGGATGGCAAGTGGGACAAGCAAGACCAGCTTGTGTCAGGAAAGGTTTTACAAAATCATATTTTTCTTAACCTTACTTCCCATCTTCTGTAGGATCCGGAGAGCAAAGTTCAAGAGTTCATGGCCAATAATCCAGTTATTTCTGAGATTGAAGATTAGATACGGTATTACCAGGTCAGTCTCTGTCGCAGGTTGCAACAGTTGAATTATATTCACCATGCTTGTCTTGCAAGTTATGTATTGTGAGTTGTAACTTGTTTCTGAAATAACCATTCCTCTAGTGAGATGAAGCAAGGGAATACATAATGTCATCATTAAATTTTATCAGAGAATTTATAATTCACTCCTCCAGAAATTGGATGTTTCAAAATCTTGAGTGTAAAGGTGGCCAGTTTGATACTGAACAAATAAGTGCCAGCTGGTATATAAACATAGGAGGTCACAAAAACACACTTCGTAAATTCTGAGGTATCCCATTTGATTGAGCTATGGACTGTTTGGTAGCATACCACTTTGTGCTGAATTTGACATGGTGTCAAGAGCTAAACATTCAGAAAGCAGCGGCAAACTACTGAATGTAGAACTAGGCAAACAACAAATGCTGGAGTTGATTCTGCAACAACCTTTGAGGAATAACACAACCAACTGTTACCATATGCTCAATTTATTTTAAAGTGTTGAAATGAGTGATCTGTAGTCAGTGTGTGTGTTTGCCACTTGTGCATGCACCAGAAAGAAAGAGAGAGAGAGAGCGAGAGAAAAGAAATGAACGAACAAACAAACTGTCTTTTCAAAGGGTTATAAACTGGGCACGCAGGCCCGTCTGACATTCAGCCTTCCAAAAACCCATCTTTCAGACAGCAGTTGTATTTTATTAATAAAGTATGTTATTTTTATTTAATAATGTGCATATTATGAATATCGAGGAAAAACACAAAAGCATGGCTGGTAAAATGCCTACACACTTTGTGCACACACATCAGACGCACACCCTCTCCCAAACTCACCTTCCCACTCACTTTTACACACACATGCATCCATGTATATATACATACATTCACACATACATACATTCACACATACATACATTCACACATACATACATTCACACATACACCTATGCATACATACACACAAACATACACACATATGTATACACACTTATACATAAACACATGAATACAGACACGCACACATGGATACATGCATCCATGCATACAGACACGCCCATGCACACACAGACACACACATGCAGACACACACATGGACAAACATACACACATACATACACACAGACACACACACACACAGACAGACACACTTACAGATAGACACAAACACACACATGGACACACAAACAGACACACACCCACAAACACAAACACAGATACAGATACACACGCAGACATAGACACACACAGACACACACATAGAGAGAGTAAAGATTACTATATTTTTACTATTGCACATTAATCTAAATGTGGTTCTATATCATCCTTTATTAATGTACCTTTTATTTCCCATCAGAAACTGGAATGCGACATTGAGGAGATAGTACCTTCCTTCCGTGTGGGCTCTGTCATCTTTCTCACAGAACAGCTGCGACTGGCTCTGATTACCAAAGCTCAGAACTGGAAACTTGCCTATGCAAAAGCTCTCAACAAAAAATGTGGCCAAGAGATGGTTTTTATAACTGACTTTGTAGACAACCTCATGAAACTGCTGTCTCGGCCAGTCAAAGATCTCGAGGATGTTCGTTCCGCTATGGCTTCCTTGAATGAAATTAGGGACAAGACAATCTACATCGACATGACCATCTCTCCAATTGAAGAGGCCTATGGATTACTGAACAAGTATAACATCTTCTTTAATGATGGAAATGCTGAAAAAGTGGATTCTCTGTCATATGGATGGAAAAAGCTAACAACATTGGTAAGTTTCTACTGGACATATGTCTGTGTCATATAAGTGACACAATGATTTCATTTACAGTTAATATAGATATTTCAAGTTTGAATGTAGATTGTGATGAGTAAAATTGTAGGACACTTTAATCACAGAGTGACAAGACTGAGAAGTTATGGTGTTCACCTTAAAAGTGACTAAGAAGTTATGCTGTCTGCTGAAGACAAGAGCAAGAGAATATGGTGTTTATCTAAGATTAGATTGACAATAGTAAGAGTACATGGTGTTTAACTAAGGTAAGATTGACTAGAGCAAGAGTACATGGTGTTTACCTAAAATTAGATTGACAAGAGCAAGAGTACATGGTGTTTACCTAAGATTAGATTGACAAGAGCAAGAGTACATGGTGCTTACCTAAGGTAAGACTGACAAGAGCAAGAGTATATAGTGTTTACCTAAGATGAGATAGACAAAACATGAGTACATGGTGTTTACCTAAGATAAGACTGACAAGAGCAAGAGTACATGGTGTTTACCTAAGATAAGATAGACAAGAGCAAGAGTACATGGTGTTTACCTAAGATTCGATTGACAAGAGCAAGAGTACATGGTGTTTACCTAAGATAAGATAGACAAGACCAAGAGTACATGGTATTTAGCTAAGATAAGATAGACAAGAGCAAGAGTACACGGTATTTACCTAAGGTAAGACTGACAAGAGCAAGAGTACATGGTGTTTACCTAACATAAGATGACAAGAAAAGAGTACATGGGGCTTACCTAGTTAAGACTGACAAGAGCAAGAGTACATGGTGTTTACCTAAGATTCGATTGACAAGAGCAAGAGTACATGGTGTTTACCTAAGATAAGATAGACAAGACCAAGAGTACATGGTATTTAGCTAAGATAAGATAGACAAGAGCAAGAGTACACGGTATTTACCTAAGGTAAGACTGACAAGAGCAAGAGTACATGGTGTTTACCTAACATAAGATGACAAGAAAAGAGTACATGGTGCTTACCTAGTTAAGACTGACAAGAGCAAGAGTATGTATTGTTTACCTAAGGTAAGATTGACAAGAACAAGAGTACATGGTGTTTACCTAATTAAGACTGACCAGAGCAAGAGTACATGGTGTTTACCCAAGGTAAGATAGACAAGAGCAAGAGTACATGGTGTTTACCTAAGATAAGACTCACAGGAGCAAGAGTACATATTGTTTACTCAAGGTCAGACTGACAAGAGCAAGGGTTCAGGGTGTTTTTCTAAGAAAAGACTGACAGTGATAATGTTGATTCAATGACAGTGAGATTGTAATGTTAACCTCAGGCCCAGGCCGAGAAGCTAAACAGACCTGCCGCAACTGATAAATCTTTCTGGGGATGTCACTCAATGGGCCTAAGCAATGTTTAAGTGCACACAAATAATAATAATAATAAGTATTATGTGTTGAATGGCAAATAAAGACAGTAATATATTTGAAATAATATAACATATATAATTAGATACTCAAAAAGGAACACCCTCACTAATTTCTGAGGGATGGGCTCAAGGGACCTAAGCCTTGTTTAAGGAATCAATAATAATAATGATAATTATTATACGCTGAATGGCACGTGCACATAATATTAATGCCACAGCTTTTAGTATTTAAACCGATATTTAAAATAGACACATCTGTACAGAGTTTAGGGGAACCACTTAACTTCCTTGCGTAAGTTCTAGTGGGTGTGGGGGGAACTCAGGTCTCCTGAAATTTGGATGGTGGGGTGGGGGCCTACAGTGCTTGAGCAGTTAGATTCTAGCACCTATGAAGTTATGGATTTAACCTCAGCCAGGACTGTATGCATACAGGTAAAACGTCATGTTTATATTGCCTATTTAGGGCTGAGAGGATCATTTATTCACTTTCA
This sequence comes from Candidula unifasciata, assembly GCA_905116865.2. Classification (NCBI taxonomy): domain Eukaryota; kingdom Metazoa; phylum Mollusca; class Gastropoda; order Stylommatophora; family Geomitridae; genus Candidula; species Candidula unifasciata. The sequence continues at coordinate 23,924 of CAJHNH020002341.1, read as the reverse complement.
GCACTGGCCTGGAAACTGTTTTTAAGAACTATCATCATGTAATATGTCCTGTGCAGAATGAGAGTATATTCAATTTAAACAAACACAATTAGAGAGCTTAGTGAGAGAATTTCCTGTATCAAAAAGACAGTTAACATAGTGGGTGTGTACTCCTGTAAAATTTTACTTGTATGACTTGTGCTGTACACTGACATGTGATCCACTACTGTTTTAATAGGTCGTTTTCATTTGGATTTTATTTTGAGTTAAAAACTATATTTTACAGGGAGATTATTCTTTTATTCCAGTTCTGTTTTTTATAGCTTTTATATTTCTCCTCTCCTCAACCCTACATCCCATTTTTTAAAATTATTGTAGATAATTAGTCGCCATCTACTATTTGTAGATTCATTTTACTTTCTTGGCTTTTGTAATCTAACATTTCTTGTATGGTTATTATTAATCTAAATTTCCTGTCTACATAAACTGTCTCATACTATTTCATTCATGTTTTTACAAACCAATTTTCTGCATTCTGCATAGTTGGAATTTCTTATGCACATTCAACTGGTTTAAGTTACTGTTTACCAATTTATGAATCAACGTCATAGTACACAGGGTATACCCATAGGGGCTCCATCTCCTGCAGCACATATCTTCAGTTGTAGTAAGAATGAAATATATAAAAACCAAATCAAAACCACTTGCCACTAGGTAGTGAACTGATGCATGACCGTGGCGAAGTTGTCAAGCTGTATTCCCCATACTCTGAAGGTCGTGAGTTCATAAGTGAAATTTTAACGGAGATACCTGGGAATCATCATTGGAGCTACAGAGTTCATTCTCTGTGCCATGCTCTTGGCAGGCAGCTAGCCATAGGGGATTAAAAAAACTGGTGCAGTGAAGTCAGTCCTCTTGACATTCAACCTTTACCCTGCATGACAAGCTAGATCTGGTCAATACCCTTAGATGCAGTGTGAATAGATAATGGTAGTCTGGAGATAATGCTGTAGCAGGAAGTGAGCAGAGGATGTGGCCAACACTACACAGAAGACAAGCAAAATCCGACTGCTACAGGTACTATTAGCATTGGAACTCTTTGCTGGCTGCTGAGAGTGAGAAAGGATCACTTGTGGGAATGTGCTGAGTGTTGTGATGGCAGTAGTAAACTTAGCTCAACTTAGCTATCTAAAATCCACATTGGAACCATTACCAGTATAGACCTGATCTCATTCTCTACAAGCTGTGATAAGTCATGTTCTGGATACATATTCAGTCTTCACATTGTTCTGGATACATCCTAGAAGGCCTCTCTGGATACTAGATGTGAAATTACAGTACAGTTCTTGCACACTGCTGGTTTCTGAGCTAGAAGAGTTAAGAGAGAGCGAGAGAGAGCTTTTGTGTCAGTCCCCAAAAAAAGATGAAACTTTGTTCAAGATAAAAGTAGCTACCCAACTCACTTGGATAGATGTACACTGCATTGATGACCTGAATACCAGCACATCATATTTAGAACTCTCAATCTTGCAGCTAAAGGCTAAATTCTCTTTTCAAGGCACTGATGACCTGAACACCAATTACAGGCTTCCATATAAAGAACAATTTTCCTCTAGGCCCCAGTAATATCTGAGCAGTACCACTAGTTGACCTTAGTTTTGTTGTGCAGTCTAATGAAGTCTGAAAAATATATTGCTAGATAAAACTCAGTCATAAGTTTATTGAAAACAGTCAGCTGGAATCCGAATGGTTTATGAACACTGTAGCTCAGAAAATGATCAAGTATGTTTTGTGAGTTAGGGATGATCCCAGCAATACACTGGTTTAAAAAAAAAACCTAACACATCTGGACACTGTTAAGAGTTGATTTGTGAAGAACAGGCCACTCTGCAACTGAGTATAGTGTGTAAGATAGTAATTATTGCCATATAAAAATTGTAATATGCTCTTCTAGGGGTATGTGTTAATTTTTGTTGCTTTCAAACGAACATTGAGTTGAAATGACACAGCATGAACGAATGTTGAGTTGTTTGCTTTTATTCGTTGAATCGACAATTATCGCATACATATATTCTCGCTCTCTCGTGCTCGTCTTGCTTGGCTGAATCTAGCGACCTGGTCGGACTTCTCACACACTATATGAATTCATCAGCGTCTCTCCATCTATCCTTCACGAACTCTGGTACCTGACATTACGACGTGTGGGAAAAACATTCAGTCCTCCTATTGAAATATAACACTCGCTTCACAAATCATTTATTCTCCTCAGGCGTCCATTCATGCGTCCTCTCTCAGTCAGGGCCGAACTTCAACTCCCTTACTTCTGTCTCTCGGTTCACGTCTTCCGTTCACATCTCATGCTTTTCTTGTTTCCCTCACTTCGTTCACCATGAGACACACGAGACCCACTTATCCCCTTTTTCTCTTCTCTCACGGGTCCTCCGACCTTTTCCTCCCTATCGGGAACTCTCTGGGATTTTCCCGGGAATTCACAACATTACACAAATCTAGGCTCTCCTTTGAACTTACCCCCAAAATGGCGGCCATAATATATTCTGGCCATAAAATACCCAAACGACAGTGTTCACATATATCTAAAATACGGACTTTCTGCCAAGGAACAAATCTCGGCAAAACTAGGATTACTTGACAATCAATATCAACATTGCACACGGTAGTAGTAGCAGACGATAAAAACCGACCGTTGACAACAATTTCGAGCGTTTCTGCAGACGATACTAGCAGACGATATTAGCGACCGTTGACCACTTTCGAGACATTACAGACGATGAAAGCCGATTAGCAATACTATGTTCTTCCGATTGGAGGATTTAGCAGTGGTAAATGTCAGACTTGTCGGCATACGCCAAATGAGATTAATCTCATCGCTGAGGGGATCCCCCGAGCCGCTACGCGCTGCACGGATGGGGGGCTAAACTAGGTGCCTGGGACTCACGAGTAAAGTAATTGGAGGAAGTTGCAGGAGATGCGGTAGCTGCTGCTCGTGAGTCCCAGCCATCTAGTTTAGTCCCCATCCGCGCCGCACGTAGCGGTGCGGGGGATACTGTCGGCGGTGAGGTACATTCGCAGAAGCAGGTCCGCAAGTAACATATCGCCGAAACTCTGTTAGAGCATATGTTTCGTTTTTCAATCCTTCGGAGAGGGAAATATGACTGCGTCGAAGGAAGAGGGGGGGGATAAGACAGACACTGTTAGCTGAGAGCTATTTTCTTTCCTCTCCATTTCACCAATCTGGGCCACAGCAACGTGTGGCCGGGTAAAGCTAGTATACTAATAATTTTTATAGAAAATATATTGATCTCACAAGATTTTACTTTATGAATAATTTGTGCAGGGAAAGAATGGATATTGACATTTGAGTGTTATGGGTTGCAAATTCACAATGCAACTAGGTTCACAAAGTACCAACATACTAGGGTTCACATTATTGTACTTTAAAAAAGCTGCAAACTACCTAGTTTAAACATGGTTCTCCCCTTGTTTATTTATAGGAATGACGTATACACACCGACATACCAATCAAATACCTTTCTTAAATGCTTTAGACAAAGCAATAAGGTCTTACAGTGTTGTAAATTGTTTTTGTCATTGTTATTCGACATTTGCTTCGTTAATATAAATTTCTGTAACCTATGGTGCCATTTCAATGGGTTGAAATGAATTCTGTCCGTATTCCATAGTCGTGGATTTCAAGCTGTACGATAGACATGGCCAATGAGACACCTTTTTTTGGGGGTGCCGAGTTGACCATGTATCTTAGTGCACTTGTATTCATGGCGAGACGCAGACGCCGTTTGGAGGTGACAGGTTCAATTCCCGGCACGGTAACTATAGCTTTCGATTTTTATGTTGTCTAGTGTGTTCTTCTATCTTTCTACTTCTTTCTAAGAGTGCCGTTCACAATACTTTCTGTTACTTGATTAATTCATAATATTTAACGGCCTCAAATGGTTCTCCCCTCTGTTTATTTATAGGAGTCTGTTTCGAACAGTTTGATCAGACACATGACGTCCTGGAGGCAATGCCTGTGCAGTTGAGGAAGCTGTTGTAAACATTTCTCTGAGGTGACGAAGCCAAATGAGGCGATTCTCCTTTGCTATTATCACTCTGGATTGTCCACTGTGATGTCAGTCGTCAACTTAACCAGTGGCTTGGAGCCAGTGCCAAAGTCTGATGGTACTCTGATGCATGTTTAGATGCCTGGCAACCTGACTTTGACTTTCTCCTGCCTGCAGCTAATAGTCATATTCTTCAAATGTATTGATAGGGGCGCCATTCGTGACTGCTTGAAAATGAACTGATCGTTTTGGTGTAACGTTATCCTTTAATAGCACTTCAATAGCATAGACAGGGAATAATGTTTACCGCACATTGTGTTGCTTTCTCGTGCGCACATCGTGAGCTATGCTCACAAATATGGTCTTGAATACAATTAACCACTACATTGTAATGATTACAAAAACCCGCGCAATTCCCGCCCACATGTCCACTGGACACGGTAAACACCATTTGAGTCTGCTTTTCACATACCTGAGTACGATATTTTATTTACAAACTAATAAAAATGCTCCATCGGATAACTATGAATTTTTTTTTTTTTACACAGTTAAGATCGACAGTAAGAATAAGCATTCATCACTAGCAGTGATAGGTGAAACAGGAATGAATAAAAATGCAAGGTGTCAAACCATTTTTTTTCTCAGTCTTTAGAATTACCTAAAGACCCAAAAAGATCTAACTGCTGCTTCAGTCGATGATGGACTGCATTTCTAATGTCATATTGTTTATTTTAGTACATTTGATGGCTGCCTTGTGCTTTAAATAGGCCTGTGTGCTAGTGGATAAGTTGATACAGCAGTCTGTGGTAATTTTTTTCCACAAGGGACAGTAATGTACATCATGCATGGTTTTCTTTGGCACAGGAGCAATTATCAGCTGACCCGTTCGCTATAAAGATAAAACTTAGATTACCAACATTATCAAGTGTTGAACTGTATACAGCTCTCTTTGGAATAGTTCGCTTATTGTATAACTTTTAACTTATACTGATGATCCTCTTTCTTGGCAAACTCAACACCTTTAGTTTGAACTGCATATTAAATAGCAAATAATGAACCATTTGCTTGTTCCACTGTGTTATTAGTTTCCAATCATTTATTTATTTCTGCTCACGACAAAAGAAAGTTATAAAAGCAATACAAATTAAATATTCTTGAGTGAAGGGGGAAATTCACAATATATATTTGTCCTTTTTCCCAAAATTTCCAAATAGTAACTGGGTGTTATAATTAAACTCATCTGATAACATTACCACACAGTTTTATGCGTAAAATTTATCGAATTATTTTCTATTCTAACCTGCTTATTGAAGAGCTACAATGTGTCTGATGTGTCTGTCATATTGGTCTTCAAAGGTAATCAAACATCCATTTGTTCTATAATAAGATGTATTTTAATTTTACTAATTATTGTCCACGTTTCATATGCACTTAGCTAATGTGTCAGAGTGGGTGCACATTAGAGACATGATTTGGCTGAAAGAGGGTGATGTGAGGAGGTCAGTTCCATTTAGGCTTGTAAAGCAGGTTATGCTAAAAAAATCCCGAGTAGAGAATTGCTCACACTACAGATGTGAGTGGAAACGATGTTATCCATATACATGCTAAAGATCTTGCCAACATCATTGAAAACATAGTTGCGGTTACTTTTAATTAGTTTCATTTTTATCATCAAGGTAGAAGGACGTATGCAGCTGTTTTTTAGCGGTCGAAAGATAGCCGATTGCTGTTCTTAGTTAGCTGTTTAACAGATTTGTTTCTAAGAAGAGCAATCCAGATGTTTTAAAAGAAACAAATGCTTGAAGACAACGTCTCTCAAACATCAGTTCGTTGCAGTCATCATTTTTGGTCATGTTATGAGAACTGGGAAAACTGGAACATTGTGTGACAACTGAAAAACTCTGCTGAAAGAGAGACAGGGGAAAACAGCGCGAGAAGATTCTCCAAAACTTGTTGTCATGGCATGGAGGGGTGTCATCACTCAAACTGATACATGCAGTTACAGATGCCAGATTGTGGCGATACATGATTGTCCGCGGAAGTCAGCAAGGCACTTGATAATGATGTGTGACAGCTATAAAGTGTCATGAATATGGACATAGATTAGCAATTTAGGAGGGCAATATGTATTATAATGTTGTGAATTCCTCGGAAATCCCAGAGAGTTCCCGATTGGGGGGTGAGGGGGGGGGGGTGAATAAGGTCAGAGGACCAGTAAAACAACACAAAAGTGTGGAAAGCATATCTCGAGTATCCCGTGGTAGGTGAACAGGGAAACGAGGAAAGCATTATACTTGAACGGAAGGTGTGAACCAAGAGAGGATAGGAAGTCAGTTGAAGTTTGAACCATGATGTGAATGGTCGAATGCGAGAGAACAGCTAAGAAGAATACAGACCCTCTGACAACGTGTATTTGTTCAAGAGCAGAAATGAATGTCTACTGACTGTAAGTTTTGACTGTGTTCAGGTACAAGGTACATGATGTTAGCCTGATCCAGATGTATGATCCAAAAGGTGATGGCAGAGAGAATCACTGTGGTGAGATAGTTGGAAATGTCGTAATGGATTAGCCATGCGTAGCAACCACGAGAAGACAAGTTAGTGACTAGACAGGGCGGTTGTTGGAACAGCAAACAAAGATCAATAACTGAGTGTTCGTCCTCTGGTGTATTCTTGATAACTGTGGGTACCTAAGAACATCAGTATAGCATTTTGACGAGTTCAATCAAATCCTAGATAGAGCCACATTGAACGTATAGTACATGGAGGCATATGTGGTACACGTTGAACGAGTAAGATGGCAAGGCACTTGATTGTGAAAATGCAATGGGTTACTTTTCAGCAGAACCCAAGAAACTGTCAGTGTCATTCTAATGACTGACAGTATAGTCAGAAGGTGATCAAATTTTGACATTTCTAGGAGATGTGGCAGCAATGTGTTTTGTTTGGCCACTTTTTGACATTGAACATGATGCCACCTCTTCTTTTTCTGCCTTTCTATCCCCCAATGGAGCATAGGCCCTCAACCAATTCATGCCAAGTCGTTCTATCCTTCGCCATTGCATGGAGCTCTCCCCATGTCCTCCCCATCTTTCTAACTTCATTCTCCAGCTCTCTTCTCCCTGTGTTTTTTGTGTGTGGCCTTTTTTATTCCTATGCCCCAGTGGGTTTCAATGTAAAGACATTCTAGTTATGCTGTTCTCCTGTTTTCTCAGTGTGTGTCCTATCCAACGCCAGAGTGTTTTCCTCACCTCTTGGTCCACTGGAGCCTGTTTAGTTCTCTCCCAAAGCTCAACATTAGTTATTCTATCATACCATTTAATTCCATCTATTCTGCGCAGGCACCTGTTAATGAATGGCTGCAATTCATTAGTAATTGCGTTAGTTGTTCTTCATGTTTCCGCCCCATACAAAAGTACTGATTTGACATTAGAATTACAGTTTTTTAGTTTAGTATTTCTATAATTGTTTTTTTTTAAGCTCCACAAATTCCCTTGTGCTATAAAAGCTCCTCTTGCCTTTTGTATTCTTTTTTTTATAAATATCTCTGTCAGTTCCTCTATCTTTACAATACTACCCAAATAGGTGTATGAGAAACAACATTACTATTTGCCTGATTTATTCTGATTATCTTTGTCTTCGCTTTATGGATTTTCAGACCAAGCTGCTGTGATCTCACATCAAGAATTTTTAATTTATTTTGCATCTGATTCTGTGAGTGGGACAGAAAAAAAATATCATCAGCGAAGTCCAGAACATCAAGCGGTTTTGTAGGGGTCCACTGAATTCCATGCTTGGTGTTAGCACTTACTGTTTTCATAATCCAGTTACAGCCAGTAAAAATAAGAGAGGCGACACAAGACATGCCTGTCGCACACATGTTTCTATTTCAAGTGTATCTGTTTGCTTTCCCTCGTGAAGTACTCGACATTTCATGTCTTTATATGTTGCCTTCACTAAGATAATAATTTTCTGTGGGATTATATAGTGCCCCATCAATTTCCAGAGAGGTTTCCTATCAATGCTGTCAAATGCTTTTTCACAGTATATAAATCCAATGTAAAGTGGTGAGTTCAGTTCAATGCTTGGCTCTATTATAATACGTAATGTGGCTATTTTGTCAGTACAGGATCTGTTTGACCAACAACCTGCCCATTTATCTTTTAGCTTTTTATCAATAGCATCTTTTAATCTTTCCAAAATAATTTTACTTAATATTTTTCCAGGAACCAGACTTTACTGAATAAACTATGTAGCAATTCTGTTGATGTGTTAATGGCTTCAGCTGGGATACCATCTGGGCCTGCCGCCTTTCCTTCCTTGATAGGATTGATAGCTTTTCTAATTTCCTCTTTGGATGGTATCTCACATTTGATATCCAGTTCCATTTCTAAAGGCTAGATATCTGGGGGAACCTCTGGACCTGGTCTATTTAGAAGAATTTCAACATATTCATCCCATCTGTCCTGAGCCACTAGGTCATTTTTATTGCTTTTTCTGACTTTGCATCGTAACTTGTCTGGCAGCCAGGCAATTGTGCTGAAATGTATGGATGATTCGAGCAGAGGCGTACACGAGCAGGCAAGAGCACGTATTTATGTTTGACACTAGAGGTTGTAGGGGTCTCAAAGATGGTGTCTATAGAATCTGTGCTACATTTTGAGTGTCTGTGTTGCATTGTTGGTGGCATAGAGTGACTTAAGTAGACTTTCTTTCTCCAGTATCGATTATCGTAGATTCGACACAAGCATTTGCATGTTCGTAATCAAACAGAGCTTATAGTACTAGTATTGCTGACTTCATGACTTGTATTTGTTTTGTTTTTGTTATGTTTTTTGTTTTTTTGGCAGTGCTGATAGTAATTCTGCAAGAAAAAAAAAATAGAGATCTCTCTTTTAAGTGTTGACAGGCAGACTTTGTCCCAAATACTCCTATACATTTGATATAGTACTGTAACACATTTTCTATAAATTTGTGAAATGTTTTTGCATTAAATAAAGAGTTACCCGTGCTATTACAATTGCTGTTCTAATCTCTTAAACATTTTGCACATCTGAGTTTCAACTTATTGCAAGATCTGTGTACATGCTCATTTGTTTGGGGTCCCTCCCATTTACTTGAGTCGATTTAGAAACAGATACGTGAGCACTTAGGACATTTCCATAAGCACTCTATGCCCATCCTCAGCAATCAGCGCAGAGTTTCAGTAACGTTGGTGCTAGTACAGTCTTATAATATTTACGTGAATATTTCATTGTGGTATGCCTCCCGTATGATTTATCACATTACCCTCCCGTATGATTTATCACATTTAACACTAACTATTGTTGCTCAAAATCTTCAGTAGCATCCACTGTAACATGATCCACTGGATTATAGTCAAAAAGAATCCACACATGCATATATATTAACAATGTTCGAAGTAAGCACTCCTATTTCTGTCCGTATTCCTTGCAGCTTTCTACTACCCTGGTTCTACTGATTCATTTTAAACACTGACTGTTGTAGTCCACCACTTACTAGTATAGCCTGCCCATGTCCCCCTGACTGTGCTGATTGATGCAACTAAAATAACCCAAGGACTTTAACGTATCCATCCACGGCCAGCTCCAGATATAGGCCGTACAGCTCACACGGGAATTCGGTTTTTGTGAGGCTGGCGTGGTCGGTCCATGGCAACAATTGTTACCAAGTAGATTTATACACAAATTAAACTACACTTTGATTAATTTGCAATATGTGTCATTAAATAAATTATTATTTTGAAGATAAATAAAAGAGCTATTAGAAAAAATGTATCTTCAAAATGATAATTCCTTCTCTTTCTGTTGGAAATCTGGAAACTCATAGGCCCAATTCAACTACCCCCCCCCCCCCCCCTTACCCCATTTTTTAATGTGGCCCCATTTTTCGACTTCATAGACATCTTCTTAGTGCATGAACCCTTTAATCCCACCTTTCGTTTTGATCAGTAGCAGTTGTACAACAATCGTAGCTGGTACATAACATGTGACTGCTGTACCTGAGAGCAGAAAACGAAAACAGGCAGCAGTCGCACACTATCAATGGTCCGAAAGCTGTAATTAATTTAAATGATAGTAAAGGAATGGGAAAAAGCACCTTAAATTGTTTTCAACTAAATTTTATTTCCTGACAACTTATTTGAGAGCTAAAATGTGTAACTTAGTCATAATGTATCCAGAACAGGAAGCATCGCAAGAATTATAACTCATCGACACATCTCAGCTCCATGTTGTCATCTCAAAGCAAACTGAAAATGACAAAAGAGTTTAATATACATTTATGTGTCGTAAAAAATCTTATTTTTCTAATCTTTCTTTCTTGTTGGTTTTTTTTTTTTTTTTCTGATTTTCTTTCTTTGACTGCTATTTACCTTTTTTTTTTTTAAACATTTGCATATCGTAAACATCTCACGTGCGATCAACAGAACATGTCGAATATCTCAGTTAGCACCATGACTATGTAAAGTTATGTATATGTAAAGCCACACTACAGTTTCCCTTAACTCAGGCATGCATTCTTTGTTATTCAAAAACGGTAGTAAGTAAATACAAATAAAGATCACTTTTCACGCTTTTGGTCGTATGGGGTATAAAGGAATAGTGTCAATATTTTTACTTGAACAATGTTTCGGCCGCTGATGATGGTACTCTTCTGTCCCACTCACGGAATCAAGTGCAAGAAGAATTAAATATTCTTGAAGCGAGATCACAACAGCTAGGTCTGAACAATTATAGGAGAAAGACAAAGATAAGGAGAATAAACCAGGCAAATAGTAATGTGGTTTTTCTTAATGGTATCTCACTTCAAGACCTAGAGACATACACCTATTTGGGCAGTAATGTAGATAAATATATGGGAAGTGATATAGATATTAAAATACAAATACAAAAAACAGAAGGGGCGTTCAAAGCACTTTGTAATTTGTGGAGGTCAAAAGAAAACTAAAAGTAAACTTAAAACCGGAGCAGAACTAAACATGCTCCAGTAAACCAAGAGGTTAAGAAAAGACGCTAGCGTTGGATACGACACCGCTGATAAAACCTGACAACAATAACACCAGAATGGCTTTGCACTGCAAACCACAGATAAATAAAGAAAGACCAAAGGAAATACACACACACGCACACACACGCGCACACACACACACACACACGGAGAAGATTAGATTCACACATGCGCGTTTTTCTAATGTGAAAAAATCCTTCGGTAAGTACACCGAAGGGATTTTGATAAAAAAAAGGACCTGTTTATAGTTTTTTACGGGAGCATTTCGAAGTACGGAAACGAATTGCTATCTGGATCGGAGCCACATATTTAAAATAACCGTCTCGCCTGTAGATCACTCTAGGGTTTTCACTAAATATCTTACGGGTGTCAGGATCAGAGTGAAAAATAACTAATCAACTGACTGACTGAATGATTGATTTACTAATTAACTAACTAGTTTATATATTGGAAAGATCTTTACACACAATGGTAAAATAGACAGATAGATAGAAGCAAGAATCCAACAAGCCAAAACAGCCATGTACCAATTTGCTCCAGTTTTAAAACACACTGCTATCCCCCCCCCCCCCACACACACACACACAAAAAACACATTATAAATTCAGTATTTTTATCGACTGTACGTTACCAGTGTCGGACTTGGACATTGACAGAAAAACACGAGATAAACTAATAACCTGTGAGATGAGATGTTTGAAAATGGCTGTGAATAAAACCAGAGGAGATCGAATGAAAAACGACGTGATCGCAAAAACTGTTGGAACAGCACTCATCGTCAAATTAATTGAGAAACAAAGAATGCAATTGTTTGGCTATCTGATGCGAATAAAACCAACGATGCCAGCAGATAGAGCGTACAAACTGAAAATCGAAACAGCAAGAGGCAGGGAAAGAAAATGGATTGAAGGAGTCACTGACACCGGGCTACTTGAAAGTGGAATATCCCATCACATGCTTGGGTGGATCGTAAAATATCTTGAAAATCGATTTGCAAGAGTCAAGATACAGGGTTCAAGGAGCAGATCAGTCACTATGAAACATGGAGTTCCACAAGGCGGAGTTCTAACCCCAATTATTTTCCTACTTTACATTAACGACATAAAATCAACCCTCTGTAATGGAGTTCAAGCTGTTATGTATGCCGATGATCTGGCGCTACTGAGTTCAGAGGAGGACACTGGAAAAGCACAGACAAGGCTTCACGAATCCCTCTGAACTCTAGAGAAGTGGTCCAATAGTTGGTGCATGCCTGTCAATGGGGCCAAAAACACACACACCATTTTCAGTCTCTCTACCAAACCCCAGAAAGTTTCACTTACATATAGCAGCCAGACATTGAAACATGATGACTCACCGTCATATTTAGGAGTAACCTTTGACCCAAGACTCGCATGGAGAAAACAGATAGAAAAGACACAGAGCAAGGGACTCAAGAGAACACAACTGATGAGGAAGTTAGCTGGAACAGACTTGGGGGCAAACCTCAATGTCCTTAAAAGGACCTATACAGGCTGTGTGGGCCAACACTAGAATATGGAATAGCTGCTTGGGGCACAGCAGCTAAATCAATTTTTCAGAAAATCTCAAAGATCCAAAACCATGCTCTCCGTATTGTGACAGTGGCAATACGTCCCACGCCTATTTCAGACATGGAAACAATTACTGGTCTCCATCATCTGGAAGATAGGAGAGACACAAAGCTCCTCACCCAGCTCTCCAAATACCACCACTTTAAAGAACAACCCATACACAGCCGACTGCAGAAACACCAGAAGGCTAGACTAAAGAGAAACTGTTTTATTAAGAACGCAAATGCCAAGCTCTCTGTCCTTAAACTCCCTCCCATAATACCAAATGTTTCACTTAAACCTTACGACTGCCCCCCTTGGCTCAGGGATAGCCTACCAACATTCAGAACCACTGTAACAGGGATCTCCTGCAAATCACCAATGAGCAGCACTGATATGAAATCAACTACGGAAGAAGAGATCAATAGACTTTATCCCCACCAGAGTTGGATTCGAGTGTACACAGATGGTTTAGCCAAGAGAGCATTAAGAGACGGAGGAGGAGGAATATACATAGAATGCCCAAATGGTTTAAAAATCAACCAGGCTGTACCAACAGGTTCATATTCCTCCATTTACAGAGCAGAGGCAGAAGCACTTCTAGCGGCATGTTCTTTCCTGAATGGACAACAGCACAGCAAATATAGCAGAGTGGTCTTTCTGACTGATGCTATGTCAGTTCTACAAGCAATTGTTAACCCAAAAGACACTCACTTTGTAGACTTGTCTGTATTTGTGTGTGTGTGTGTTTGACTGCGTGTGTGTCTATGTGGCTGTATGTATGTGTCTGCATGTTTGTCTGCGTATGTGTTGTGTGTGTGTGTCAGTGTGTGAGCACGAATGTAAATATTTGTGCTGTGTGTTTCCCTGTGTGTGTTTATATGTAAGTGTCTGTGTGTGTGTCTGTATTTTTGTCTGAGTGTTTGTGTCTCTGTGGGAGTGTCCGTGTGTGCATGAGTGTGTCTCCATGCATGACTGGATTTATGACTGTATGTGTGTATGCCTGTATTACGTATGTATGTATGCCTGTATGTTTGTGTGTACGTATGCCTGTGTGTATGTGTGTATGCATGTTTGTTTATATGTATCTGTGTATGTATGTATGTAATGTATGCATGCATGTTTGTGTGTGCAAGTGAGTGGGTGAGCGTGTGTATGCGGGTGTATGTATGCACGCGTGGGTTTTTGCATGCACTTTACAACTCATGCTTTTGTGTTCTTTTATAATATTCATAATATGCATAACATCATATGATCATAACATGCTTTATTAGTAAAATACAGCTGCTGTGCGAAAGATGATTGACTGGAAGGGCCGAATGTAAGACGGGCCAGCGTGCCCAATTTGTGACCCTTTGAAAATAAAGTTCGTTCGTTCTTCTTCTTCTTCTTCTTCTTCTTCTTCTTCTTCTTTATGCGGATTCTTCATTCTACAACTGCTTGTAAACAGCATGGATTTATATATCACTGTCATCCTTGCGTTACTGCAAAGAGAGTGGAATTGTGTGAAATTGTTTGTCTGTGTTTTATGTGCTGATTTTCCAAACAATAATTTAACCGTGGAAACAAATGTGATTCTCCAGTCTAATCGAATGCTACGGAGGAATCAAACCAACCAATCACTACGTACTTGTTAGAGCTGTGGCGTGACCCAGGTGTGTATGTGACGCGTCAGTAGAGTTGTTAGTTGAAGTAAAAAAACGCGGGCGTATTGGCTTAAAGAGTCGCCGTGGCGGAACAGATAGACGCTCGCCGCGGATCGGAAGGGCGTGGGTTCGCTCCCTGGCAGAGCCGCACTTTTTTCGAAAAAGACCTTGGCTCCCAGGTCTACCGAGCCTTCAGTGGGTACCGGGTGCAGTCCCAGGAAAGTAAAGGCGGCCGGTGTGATGCTGACCACATCACCCATCTTGTGCCGATTTCTCTGTAAACATATAGGTCTAGCCATATATGCCCTATACGTCTAAAGGCGTGAAAAGGGGTCATTTTTCTTACTTTTCTACTGGCTTAAGGTCTGTGATCAGCAGAAACTATACACTTAACAAAGAGAAAGCCTTACAGGACAAGCCTTCTTCTTCTTCTGCGTTCGACATCAGTCATGCTAAACATTGAGTCCCGTCTGGGTCACAAATAGGATTGTGCGTTTAAGGTTGCCACCGTGTCTCATAGCTTCTCTTTCTATGTGGCTCCCTTGGGGCAGATCCACAGTCTTTGCTGGGAGAGGTAAGCGCAGTACTGTAGTATGTGCCCAGGAGTCTGTCTTTCTGCTCCACAATCACAGGCAGCAGATTCTGTTATAGGACACGCCTAAAACTTGCCGAATGACCCAGGGATACTAATTAAAAATTTAAATGATGGAAAACGTGTTGCCATCTGCTTTAATAATACCATTCAATCCGAATCCTTCCGATCATGCCTACTGAAATACTACCACTGAACACAAGACGAACAGACACGGTGCGCCAGTAGAGGTGAACATATCAACGACACCACATTCGACACATTTGTACCACACACAAATTAAACTGGTTGTTCACGGTAATGTACATGCTGTGGAGACATGGTTGGGGAAGGAGTTTATTGAGCTTGAGTTAACAGCTCAATCCTTGATACACAAAGAGTCTCTAAATTCAACTTCAAATCTTAACGAACCTAATGAAACCGTCAGTCCTGCTCAGAAAACATTTTAACTATATCCAGCACATCAGCCATTAGTCTTCAGATAGCAGAGACAATTACATACACGAGCAGGAAAATGGACTCAGTAGATACAGATTAACCAGTTCTGCTGGCTATTGGGTACCCATTAGAATGTTCGAAAGACATCGAACAACGTCAAGTCCCTATGAAACTACTAAAGCAATAAATACACACTTAGACCTAGAGAACACCCTATTAAACATTCATCCCACATGCGACTGCTTAAAAACACGTATTGATACTTTCTTAAATAGTACTGAAAACAACCAGCTACACAGAGACTACGACATACTTACGGCAGAAGTTTTCCTGAAAGTAGAAAACAAAGCATTAAAAATGAATATTAGAACTAGGCAGCGTGTGCCACTCGTTGACATAGTGACACAAACTGAAGCAATACAAATGTTAGAAACTTCAGCAAGTCAGCAACAAACACACACACACACATACACACCACACACACACACACACACACATACGCAAACGCATTAACAGGAACAATTTAGGCAAACTCCACAGCGCATTTATTCTATTGGCCTTAAGATACCCTATAGGTTTGATTCGCTGCTTGAGCAGCTTGTCGACAGTAGACCACACACCGAGATATTGCCATCATGCCCTTCACAAGTCACTTCGAAGGAGGTGCATGTAGATGTACAGACTTAACGTCACCAATGGCAGATGCATAGGTCTTGACGCTCTGTCTACCAAATTGAACAAACAAAAAGAAAAGTCTACACACACCTCATAATTTGCGCCTTACTGTTAGAAGATCTATACAGTAATCTGAAGTCTTCATCAGTCGGCGATTTAGTATCGGTCGTTCCATTGCCAGGTGCAAGGTAGAGCAGACATGTAGACAAAATAGAGAGACTGGGCACACACACACACACACACACAAAAAACCCATCAAAAAGGTTAAATTTCACATAAAGATAAACGACACATTGAAGAATAATTACATAACTGACTCCTATCTGCGGCCGCTATTGGATTCACTGTGTCGTTTATACCCTTCATCTTCTGTATCTTTTTTCTTGCATTCTTCCGCCGATATTCGGCCATCAGCGTCGACTGGTTGTCATAAAAAGCCAGGTGATAGAGAACATGTATAACCATATTAATATAGCTTTCATCAAACAAACTCTATTTTTGTAACGCCACAGTCTCGCGCCCCAAAGAAGCTCATTTATAAGGATCAGATGCACACTTCTACACTAGGACAATTATTATACATCTGGTCAGGACACAGTTCGTACTGAGACGGGTTATGTCAAGGGCTTACTGTTAATAGGCAAAAGTTTCCACTGTGACGCGTAGTACTATCGCTTGAAACGAGGAAGCAGGTATCTCTTCAGTCACTTGACTGTCACATACCACCATCAGCCCTAGTCGTCAAAAACTTCAAACTCAGCGAATTCTGCAGTTTTTGCAGAATGATGATGATGTTGGCGGGACTACCTAACATCCCGTGCACTATAGTTCCTAGTTCGACATTTAAAGGCGCGATTTAAATAATTAATTTGCAACTGACACTGGACTAAAGGGCTACGGTGGAGGGGAAACATTTAACTTTTCATTAGTTAATTTGTGAGGAATTCATAGTTAAAAACTAGACATGGCGCACGCCGTGTTGTTAGGGGAACTAGCTGCACGCGCTCCTATGACGCGGCGAAGTATCCGTTGGAGGTCATTCTGGAGAAGAATGGCAAAACGGCCAGACCATGCTTGACGGTCAGCTGTTCTTTTAGTTCCATTTGTTCATGCTCATCATGAAGATAGTGTTTCATATACAGGTAAGATTACTATTAATTATTAGAGCATACAACAGAGATGTACTCGATTAATCAGGAGTTTAAATCTACTTCGATTTTTGAAACTAATGAGTAATCATACTCAACTTAATCAGGTTGACGGTTGGGGATAGTCTTGGAGTCTACTTCATTAAACTCACGGTTGGAGAGGATTGGAAAATCTGGGAATTCTCTGTATTGATTAGGATGACTAAACTATAAGGCAACTATCGAGAGTCCGGTCGGAGAGACGAACTAAAGTGGTGAGGTTCAGGAGATACCTTTATAAATTTCAACGTTTGTCTGTCATGTCTTTCACTATGCCCTGACTGTACTTACCTAAATCTGAAGTTATTACCATCCTGAAAATCTTGCTCACCAATACACGCTCTGGGTCTACTATTGTGACTATGTCTGTATCTGAATGCATCATTCCACGGATGACCATGAATCTATTTGCCATACTATACCTGCGTTACACACTGTGCCTACTCCTGTCTATGTCTGTGCATGTGTAGTATACATAAACATGTAGCTACAGAGATCCTTGACTATGTCCTCCTAGGAATGACCTTTTATGTTGGGAACATAGAATGACAACCCAGAATCACGCAACATGGAACTAAAACAAAAGCCATTTACAACATCTTCCCCGACACCTTCGACAACAATTTACACAATGGGATCATCATCATTATTGTATGAAGACACCAGGCAGAGTCCTAAATCATCTTCAACGTTAGGAGGGAGCCGATAAAAGGGCTTCACTAGTCCACGTATGTGTACAGGCATCGGTGGGATCAACTCCCAAAATGTCATAAGATCGTTTAACTACGCAGTACCTGTCCTAGGCTGTAACCTGTCATTATTTTCCACCTGCAGGATAGGTAGTACTTGCGAATCTCTCTGTGTTAACTCTGTTTAATAGTTACGTAAGAATTCTTCATTCTTTTATGAATTAGTCCACAAGTGGATTGGTAGAACTAGAGAGTTCCAATAGTGTCTGCCAGCATCATCAACATCAAGTTCCATGCCATCTTGAGATGGGAGAACTATCCCTTACATAATGACAGGGGATGCTATTTCTGGTAACTGTACATTTACGGATGGAGTCTTGCTAGATCCAGATCATGTCGTATCAGGTCAGGTAATTGAGTCTACCACTGACAGCAGTCGCAGACGTGTGATGGGGATAGAGTAATTAAAGAGGAGAAAATAGAATTAGGCACAAGGAACAATGATGATGAATTCTAGTCTTAAAGATTTCTTTGGTTTCTCGGAATTATGTTTAGAAGTATTTTTTGAGTATCTTCCTCGCGGTTCATGGGAATATTTGTGAAGTATTGCTTCGATGATTCAAGTTCCAGTTTCTCCTATTACTATGTCTATATTGATTCTTGTAGTAATTTTGAGACTTTTAGTGACACAACGTATCTTTTTTTTTTCTGTGTGCGGTTCCTTAGTAATTTGGAAGCATACATTCTGCATTTCTCCCAGTCTTTGGTGGCACCTTGTTTCTCTGTCCAGACTTCTGCGACCTCAGGTGTCCACTGCAATGTTCCTTAACTTTGTCTTTGGCTGTTGACTAGGGATGTGCGATAACGGTAAAGGAAACAATGCACGTTGACACCGATGTTATAAGCAAGGATACATTTGCATGATAACAGTGTTTATTCACAATAAATCGCTCGTGCAGCATACTGGAAAGTAGTGGCTGGTCTCTGATAGCGTGTGCAGATTTTTTTTTTTAAGGCTATGAAAAGACATTAAACACAAAAAATATAGACACTTTACAGTTTAAGCAACTCGCAAAAGAGTCTAAGCACACAATGTGGGAACATATTTGCCAGGAAATGGGTTACGAAAAATCTCTGGCGGCTCCACCAAATGATGAACGGAGGCAAACACGTGTCTTTTATGCCAGACCTAAAGATGGACAACGGGGTGGTGTTAAAGTCAGATAAAGACAAAGGCGAGGCTATCCTGCATAGATTTCTCATGCAGACGGTAAAGACCAATAGGAAAGAGAGGGAGCAGATGAAACAGAGACTACAGGATATCCACATGGCTGTAATGGAGGAAGGCGATGATACGGTATATATCTCAACTGATTAAATCAGAGCAGCATTGAAGACCTGTCCAGACACAGCTCCAGGGCCTGGTGGCATTAGGAACGACTTGAAAAACTTCGACGAGACAGATATGGATGAACTATCCACTATATTGAACAACACAATGAAACCTGGCATTAGCCCTGATGACTGGCTCCATAGCTACATCAGACCGGTTCCTAAGCCAGGGAAAGACCACACGAGAATAAACGTCTGCATAATTATCAGACTCTAAAATATTTGTAAAACTCATCGAAACAATCGTAGCCAGAACGTTGACCCAAACATTGAAGTCAGGTGGTCTATCCCCCGCTACACTAGGTGGTTATCGACCTTGAAGAGATACATGGTGCAATATTGCAGTATTTGCCTACGACACATACGAGAGTTTCCAGGAGGTAGTGGAAACGACTTTTGACTTAGAAGATGCGTACAACAGCGTCCCATACACCATGCTTATCAGACTTGGATATGCAGATAGAAAGTAAATTGGTCAACTGGATCGCAGCAGCGCTATTCAAAAGAACAGTATCGCTTCCATGTGGTGAATAGGCATCCAAACCTCAACGCGTCCTAATGGGTCTGCCCCAGGGATCACCATTGTCGCCTGTGCTCTTTAATGTGTACACAGCAGGAGCCACGTGTGAACAAAGCGTAGGCCTAGGCAGAACACTGTCGTATGCAGAGGAAATCTTTGTTTACCGTCGAGGTAAAAACAGGCAGGACAATACAAACACGCTACAACACGAACTAGACAGACTTAATGAGTGGAGCCAGGAATCAAGAGCTCAGGTGAACCCGTCCAAACCCTCCTTAACGTGGTTTTTTATGAATACCCACATCGTCAGTACGCCAACGCCAGTCTTAAGCATATGTGGTGTGGACATCGAGAAAACGGACACCTTGAAATGCCTGGGCATTGTCATACAAATGCCCCGTAGACGACGTCATACTTAGAACCAGGAAAGGTCTGACAACAATCAAGGTGTTAGCAGCAGCTGATATTGAACAACGCCTACTTTTCCTTCTCTGTCAAGGGCTAGTATTAAGCGTCATTGACTTTGGTCTTGACCTCCTCACTGTCAGCAAAACCCAGCTAGAAAGACTGGACCGAGTACAAAATGAGGCCAAAATCAAACAATTATTAGCCACAATACCAAATTACCCCTGTGATTTATCCCTGCTTTCATCACTTTGGGAAAATAAATGCTTTGAAGATATTATCTCTGACATACGTCTCATGTCAATTGTTGAAGTAGTTACACATCTCAAAAGTCTCAGAAAAAGTAAAGCTTCCGGTTCAGACAGAATCAGAAATAGAATACTTCGCAGTGATGGACCAGTTGTTTGTGAGCCGTTGACCTTTCACAACAAATGTCATGTTAAAGACTACTTTCTATCAGCATTTGAGATTGCCAAATTGTATCCATATCCAAAATGTAGTTTCTTAGACAGTAGTATCCCAGGCAATTATAGACCGATTTTCCGGATATCGTCGCTATCGAAATTACTTGAAAAAAAAAAACATATTAACAAAATAACATTTCAGCATTTAGATCTTGACAAACTTATTGTCGACAACCAGCCAGCGCTTTGACCAAAATATTCTTGCCATGCTGCCCTAACAAAAATGACATTCCATATAATGGAATGCATAGTAAACGCCTAAACATATTACATATCCCTAAACCTAGAACAGACCTATACAAAACAAGATTAACTTGCTCAGCAGCTAGGCTGTGAAACCATCGTTCACAACAAATACAAAATACCACTACACACACAATAAGGTTCTTCTTAAAAAAAATGTTCGAGGGAAACAATAGTTTTACACCTATTGTTCCTCATTTTTACGTATGGGAAAAAGTGCAGCACGATACATTATAAGTAAAGACCCCTTTTGACGCCTTTAGGCGCATAGGGTATATAGGAAGAGCACCCATACTTTTTATAGACCATAGGCACTAGGTGGGTAATGTGGTAAGCATTACGCCGGCCGTCTTTACTTCTCTAGGACAGCCATCCTGGTACCCATTTTAGGCTGGGACGACCTGCGACCGCCCCATACCATAATAAAAATCCACGCAGCCAGCAGTGGGTTTCGATTGCGGTACGTTGGTATTACGAGTCGGACTCGCAACGCCTAAGCCACGGACGCCGCCGACGATACATTATATATATATATATGAAAGTTGTATGGACACCAGGATTCTAAAATGCATGTAAATGTAAAAACAATGTCTTACATGAATAGTGATGTTTAATACGCTGCCAGTATCCTGTTTTCTCTTGCATATGTTTGCTGCATGAAATTACTGAGTTTTTATTTTTTTTTTAATTTTTTTAATTTTTAGTTATGGTTGTTTCTCAGAAAAAGCAAAAAAAAAAACAAAAAACAAAAAGGCTTTAAGTATTTTAAAAACTAAATTTTGATCATAAAATTATAAAATATTATTATGTATACATACTTATACAGTCTCCTATGAACAAGAAACGTACAAGTCTAAGAATAGTGAAGACAATGTTTTGTGAATTCACAATAGGGTCGTCACAAGTTATAAAATGAAACCCTCAGTTCGCAACTTTAGCAACACAACTCGGTAATTTACTACTAGTAAAGATTCAAACCTAAAATATTTCGCTGCTACCACTTAAACAACACACATGGCTACTGGAAAGTACATAATTTGACATTCACGTTTTATAATTTCATGCGTGAATTCATTCAAATTGCCTGCAAGGATACTTTAGAGCTTAGCCAATGGATTGAGATTTTTTTTTTACTAGTAAGAATTTTCTCGTTAAATAATAAAAACGCACCATCAAGTAAACAATCTTTTTTTTAGCAATATAGATATATATATATATGAGGTATCTATCTATAATTTCATGGTATATATATATACACGCTATATATATATATATATATATATATATATATATATATATATATGCTTGAGAGAGAGAGAGAGAGAGAGAGAGAGAGAGAGAGATCTAGAGAGAGAGAGAGAGAGAGAGACCAGTCGTGTGATATGGCTCTGTTAAACTTGAAGCACAACTAAAAGAGATGAAGCCTTTTTACAGGTTTTCGAAAACAGTCTTACGACGAATCTTTGGACCCATCAAAGATGCAAACAGCGGGGAATAAAGAGTGAGAATCAACAACGAAATTCATAGTCTGTTTAAATCACTACTGATCATTGGCATCATGAGAGCTAATAGACTTAAATGGTTGGGGCATATTGAAATAATGTCAGATGACAGAGAAGTAAAAACTGTTTACACCAGGGAGATGAATGGTCGTAGACTACGAGGCAGACCAAGAAGACGATGGAGAGATAATATCCATACAGACCTGCAAACATTTGGTGTCACTCATCAAATGAAAAGAGAGGGCCAACCAGAGAGATGAATAACGCGGGTGATATCTGCAGCAATGAACCTCAAGGGCTCGGAATGCTGAAGAAATATATATGTGTGTGTATATATATATATATAGATATATTTCCATATATATATATAGATATATATATATATATAATATATATGTATTGTACTTAAATTATGAAAAAGCTTCTCGTAAGTATCAAAAACAGATAATATAATTTATTTGGACCATATTATGTGCTGTTGTTCTTCACTTCCACGTTGGCTTCCTTCTGGTCCTCTTCACACATCTTTCCAGTGGTCACAAAATGTTCTATTTCATTCTCATAACAATGCCAGCAAAAATGATGACTGGCTCCTTCTGATGATCAGTGATAAGTTGTCTATCGGGCTCCCGCCTCTTTTAACCTCTCTCTTGGTTGCTCTTTTTGGCTGCCCAAGGTATTTTCTAACGCATTCTTCTGTAAAACCAAAATCGCTGAGGACTCTAAAAATTGTTTTAGCCTGCCTACCGATTGTCAAGGATTCACCATCAATATGTTTTAAACGGATGTAGGTAGCAAGCAAGAATCTTGTTCTAACTCTCAATGACAAGGATTATATTGCACAAGATGTTTAATTTATAATGCAGTTTTTGCCGGGCCAATTCTGTTTCAATATTTCAGTTATGCATCTCCATCTGATGTTATCCATGTGCCCAGATACTTTAATTCTGTAACTTGTCTTAAAAAAAAAAACCATTGACTTTTATTACACATTTAGGAATAATTTGTTCTTTGATACCACCATTCTTTGTCTTCCCATTTCAAATGAGGCCCCATTTTCCACTTTTTAACCACAAATTTTATCTTTCCTGTAATTTTTTTCGACTTGTTGTTTTTCAAGACTTGTCTCAGCATAAAGAAAATTTTTATTTGTGCCACCCCCACGATTCGGGGGATATCAATTAAAAATCATACTATATTCATGTTATTGAAAGCAAATCAGGTGAAAAACACATCCTGTCGTACGCCCCCTTTATGCTTGAAATGTCCTAAAAAATTTTTAATCTTATAGCTGTGTTTGTGCCAAAAATTTTTTATATTTTTAGATCTTTCCCCCAATGTTTTTTTTCTAACAGTTGATTACTTTTTTCATGCTTCACACAGTCAAAGTTTGATGTCTTGAAAATAAGTACAAATCAGTCTTTTCTTTATAGAAATTTTTGCAAATTTCCCTTTGGAAAATATGGGATTTTTTTGTACCTTTTCCTTCTACAAATCCACATTTTTCATCGCT
>CAJHNH020002340.1:107500-112960 GCA_905116865.2 Candidula unifasciata | reverse complement strand
AGCTGCGCCTGCAATATCAAAGGATAAGAAGAACAATGTGGCGGTCGTGTGAGGTTATTTGAGGGAACAGTTTGTTGTCTCCATTGGGGGAATAGAAGGCGGAAGAAGAAGAAATTCAAATGGTAAAAGCAATAACAAGAGCAGAAAAAAAAATTAGAGGTCGGACAAAACAGGGCACATTGAGTGTACTAGAACGACATGGCGCCTGTTGATTGAGGTCCAGCGCTGGGGGATGAAGGACACAAGAGTGTACGAGGACAGATCAAACTATATGTCTGAGGTCCTTGCAAATACATTACAATCAAAACATTGATTTGAATTTTAAACAGTTCCGCAGCAAATGAGCTGTAAAACAGAGATTTAAACTAACACTAGTAGTTTAGGTACTTCAGTGCTTGGCATGAGCTCACTTCTCTTTTGTTAACTAGTTCTTTTTCTTCGGCTTCTGTTTCTTCTGTTTCTCCAGCTGCTTCTTCGGTTTCTTTGTCTTTTATCTCTTCGGCTTCTGCTTCTTTCGCTGATTCTTCTTCTGCTTCTTCTTATATTTCCATGTCTTTATTTCTTCTTCTTCTTCTTCTTCTTCTTCTTCTTCTTCTTCTTCTTCTTCTTCTTCTTCTTCTTCTTCTTCTTCTTCTTCTTCTTCTTCTTCTTCTTCTTCTTCTTCTTCTTCTTCTTCTTCTTCTTCTTCTTCTTCTTCTTCTTCTTCTTCTTCTTCTTCTTCTTCTGCTTCTTCTTCTTCTTCTTTTGTTCTCTCGTTCTTGATTTATTCTCTTTTTTTATAAAATTGTCTTCAATTTAGTCTTCTCTCCCCCCCTCCCCCTGCCCCCCCCCCCTTCAACCTCCACATGTGCCTGCTTCGGCACTTTCCTCTTATACTTTTGCTTCTTTTTAAAATTCTCAACTACATTGTGACTTTCCTCTGAACTAAAAACAAAGCTACCGGATTGTTCGTTCTAGTGATTCGTATTCCTTTATTCTGTTGTTTCTCGTTTGAGTATACTGAGGACGACTAATCTACAGATGTTTGAAGCAATCTATCGGTGTCATTTATCGAATTAAAGATCTTCGTTATTTCCCCGGTGTCCAGTTTTTCCAGTGCATCATTTATTTCTGCAGGGAGATAGTTCCGCCTCAGAGTGTTATCATATTTAATTTTCTTGATAGCGTTTTCAACAACCGCTTTTCATGTTAAAAAACGTATTCTTATTTTGTCAATTTAGTCTGGAGCCACGGTGGCATCGTGGCTAGACATTCGTCCTTGCCAGCCACAAAGTTTAATGTTCACATGCGCATCAAGGTGTATGTTTTTGTTGCCAATTGACCTGGCTTCCGGATTGACCAAGTCAAAATTATGCAGCATTACCAGGTGTCTTAAGAAATAAAGGCGGCCGGCACGACATTGACCAAATTACCCGTCGAGGACCGAAAGATATCTGGAAAAAAGATCTAGTACTAAATGCCCAATACGCCTAATAGCGTGGGTCCTTTACTTACTTAATTCCCATTGCACAAAAGACCTTGGCTCCCAGGTCGACCCAGCCTTGCGTGTGTACCAGGTCAAAGTCCTGGGAAGTAAAGGCGACTGACGTGATGCTGGACCATCGCCCACCAAGTGCAGATTGGTCTATAAAATATAGGCGTAGTCTCGATAATCTAATGCGTCTGATGGCGTGGGCAAAGATCCTTTACTTACTAAATGCCCATTGCACAAAAGCATTGTAATGTGCTTTATTCCTATCTGGCGTTTACTTCTCCCTTTTATTAGTTAGTTAGTCTTTCCTCTTGTGTCGAGTGCGGCACATAGGGCAGAGGTCATGACTCTCCATGCATGGCGGTTCGTTGCAATCTGTTGTAGGTCTTGGATGTTTGAGTGGCCCATGAGTGAGCCTTCCCTGATGATAGTTCTACGTAGGGTTTCCCTTGGTCTTCCACAAGATCTTTTCTCCTGTGGTGTCCAAATGAGGGCTTGGTAAGGAAGTTGATTTATCCATTCTGAGGGCGTGGCCGACATAGTTCCAGCGGCGTTTTCGTATAAAATTAGACACATACTCTTGCCTGGATTCTTGCCTTATTTGTGTATTGGTTCGGAAATCTGACCATTTGAAATTTAGTATTCTTTGTTCGATGTGTTCTGACTAATGATACAATCTGTGGATGGCCGCATTGAGGCAGAAAGTTGGGTGTTTGTTATCCGACCGAATGGTCATATATTCAAGTCACTCCAGGGGTTGATTGAAAAAAAAAAAATACAGCTAGGCTTCCATTTTTCGTCATCTTCGTCTGCTCTAGTAATGATACATTTCTCTGCGACAGGTTTTGAAGAAGCGTCGAGTGC
This sequence comes from Candidula unifasciata, assembly GCA_905116865.2. Lineage (NCBI taxonomy): Eukaryota > Metazoa > Mollusca > Gastropoda > Stylommatophora > Geomitridae > Candidula > Candidula unifasciata. The sequence goes on along the minus strand of CAJHNH020002340.1, from coordinate 110,625 downwards.
CAACCTTGCTATGTGTCACGTAGAGGCTGGTATTTACGGCTTTTGATACTCTATCTATCCATTGCTTGCGTGGTGGACCTCTAGGTCTACTTCCATTATATCTAAGTGACAGACATTTCCCCCCGACACTTCGATGAGGTACGAGGTGGAAGAGGAGGAGGAAAAGAAGAAGAAGAAGAAGAAGAAGTAGAAGAAGAAGAAGAAGAAGAAGAAGAAGAAGAAGAAGAAGAAGACAGGGCCTTACGTGGTTGACTGTCTGGTAAGCGGCATGACACTTATCCAAACTACACTGCTTCCGTCACGTGATGGTGAACTTGTGATTGGTGGAGGCGGTCTCTACTGCCTTCCGCTGGCTCGACAATCAGCTGATCACACATGCTGTGATTTTTACTGACTCACAGAGATTGTTAAGAAAGTTGAAGACAGGCATGCTTCATGCAGAGTGGCAAGCATCACTTCAGAGACCTGGTGGTTTACGTCCCTTAGATATTCTCTCTGGGTTATGCCAGTGTGTTGGGAAATGAGCAGACAGGTAGATTGGCCGGCTCTGCACCACTTGGTCATGAACTGATGTATGACAAGCTAGACCTATATTTTTAGACCAATCGGCACAAGATGGGTTATGTGGCCAGCATCAGATCGGTCGCCTTTACTTTTCGGGACTGCACAGTGTACCCACTCAAGGCTGGGTCGACCTAGAAGCCAAGGTCATTTTGAAAAAAAAAAGTTTGGCTTCTCCGGGGAGCGAACCCACGACCTTCCGATCCGCAGGCGATCGTCTAGCAGCTCCACCACGGCGATTCCCACACACCATAATAGCCACAGCTTGATGTCTCACAATCTGCCTGGGACCTACTTTTTCACAAATGTATATTTTTTAAAATACTGTACATTGTTAATGGATGGTATCAGATGGAAGATGCATAACTGAGATAAGAAACAGAATAGGACAGGCAAAAACTGCATTTTATAAAATGAAGAACATCTTGGGCAATATATCCTTCCCAATGAGAGTTAGAAAGGGAATTCTTGCTTGCTTCATACATCCAGTTCTGGCATATGGCTGTGAATCCTGGACAATCGGTAGGCAGGCCTGACCATTTCTTGAGGCCTCGGAGATGGGGTTTTACAGAAGAATGCTTGGAATACAGTGGACTGCCAAAGAGAGCAGCCAGGGTGTTCTGAGAGAAGCAGGAGCCCGAGGACAGCTTATCACAGACATCAGAAGGAGACAGTCATCATTTTTTCGGCCATGTTATGGGAATAGGGAAAATAGAACATGTTGTGACCACTGGAAAGATCTGTGGAAGAAGGGATAGAGAAAGACAACGAGAGAAGATTCTTGAAAGTTTTGTTGCGTGGCATGGAGGTGTGTCGGCACACGAACTGATACATGCTGCAGGAGATCGCAGATTGTGGAGAGGCATGATCGCCCACGCCAGTCGTCAAGGCACCTGATGATGATGATGATATTGTTAATGTAATTTTCTTACAATACAAAATATATTTTCTGTTGTAATTCAAGCTTTTTAAAAGATTAAAATAATACCATTGAAATAAGGTGTCTGAGAAAGACTCTAGGAGTGACCGGAAGAGATAAAATCAGGAATGAGGTCAAATGAGACAATATGTGTTCATTTTTCATATATTTAAAAGGTGTAGATATTTTAAAGGTTATTGAACTAGTTTAATTTAAACTTGTAGGGGCCTCGGAGCTATGTACGGCTTGGGATCTCATAAAGTATACATCCCGTCCTGGGTAACGGGGAGAAGATTATTACTCTTAGCTGTCAGGTGGACAGGGCAATAGAGCAGGTGGACAGTGCAACACTACAGGTGGACAACGCAGCAGAACAGGTGACAGTGCAATAGAGCAGGTGGGCAGTGCAACAGTAGAATAAGTGCAATAGGTAGAATTGCAACTGAACAGATGGGAAGTGTCATATAACACGTGGGGCAGTGCCACAGAAACAGATGTGCTGTGCAACAAAACAAGTGGACAGTGCAACAGAACAAGTGGACAGTGCAACAGAACAAGTGGACAGTGCCACATAAACAAGTGGACAGTGCCACAGAACAAGTGGACAGTGCAACAGAACAAATGGACAGTGAAACAGAACAAGTGGACAGTGCCACAGAAACAAGTGGACAGTGCCACAGAAACAAGTGGTCAGTGCCACAGAAACAAGTGGACAGTGCCACAGAAACAAGTGGACAATGCCACAGAAACAAGTGGACAGTGCCACAGAAACAAGTGGACAGTGCCGCAGAAACAAGTGGACAGTGCAACAGAACAAGTGGAGAGTGCCACAGAAACAAGTGGACAGTGCCACAGAAACAAGTGGACAGTGCAACAAAACAAGTGAACAGTGCCACAGTACAAGTGGACAGTGCAACAGAACAAGTGGACAGTGCCACAGAACAAGTGGACAGTGCCACAGAAACAAGTGGACAGTGCCACAGAGACAAGTGGACAGTGCAACAAAACAAGTAGACAGTGCCACAGAAACAAGTGGACAGTGCCACAGAACAAGTGGATAGTGCCACAGAACAAGTGGACAGTGCCACAGAACAAGTGGATAGTGCCACAGAACAAGTGGGCAGTGCCACAGAACAAGTGGACAGTGCCACAGAAACAAGTGGACAGTGCCATAGAAACAAGTGGACAGTGCAACAGAACAGCTAGACAGGGCCACAGAAACAAGTAGACAGTGCCACAGAAACAGCTAGACAGTGCCACAGAAACAAGTGGACAGTGCCACAGAAACAAGTAGACAGTGCCACAGAAACAAGTGGACAGTGCCATAGAAACAAGTGGACAGTGCAACAGAACAGCTAGACAGGGCCACAGAAACAAGTAGACAGTGCCACAGAAACAGCTAGACAGTGCCATAGAAACAAGTGGACAGTGCCACAGAAACAAGTAGACAGTGCCACAGAAACAAGTAGACAGTGCCACAAAAACAAGTGGACAGTGCCACAGAAACAAGTGGACAGTGCCACAGAAACCGAGTCTCTATAATTGGAGAAGCTAATTTAGCGGAGATTAAACAGAGGGCCTGGATGACATTTTCGCCTTCAGTAGAAAATACATGCTGAATTTTAATCGCGTTGCTACAGACACA
>CAJHNH020002340.1:95000-105000 GCA_905116865.2 Candidula unifasciata | reverse complement strand
AACGTAGACTTGAAGTAACGCTTTCAACTGTCTTGAAATGATTCTGATTCAACTTGGAATGAATCGTGGTCTACTTGGAATGAACCTTGGTTTACACCGACTTTAACGTCTAGGGTTGACAACACAAACGCCGCTCAGCTTCTTGGTACATTCTGTCAGTTTATTCTGGTCCATTTATTTCACATGTTCAAACATTATTCACACTTTATCACTCGCGACATATTCAAACATTAACCATTCTCGCGACATAAAAACTACATCTTCAATTACTACAACCGACTTCTCTCACTTCTGTTGATCAACTGACCACGAGGCTAGCCCGGGCTTCGCCTCGCTTACTCCACCGGCCACAAGTATTCTCGTGCCGTCACTTGTAGCACGGACTTCCTGCTTGCCACAATGTACTCGTGGAGACCATGCAAAGCAGGGTCATCACACTCTCCCCCCTTCTTAACAAAATGACACTTTATGGAACATCAAGTGTCATTTTCATTTAACCAAATGTAGTAAATCAATTTAATTGTATTCCCACTAGGGATTATGGTTCCTGATTATCCTCAATTACTGCCCTTTAAAACTGCCTTTAATATTTACTGCCTGCTTCCTAGTACTGAGCTAGTGAAGAGTTTAAACCATCTTTGCACCTATTGCATCTGTAGTATTGTCTAGTCACTATATCTACTCTATCGGGTTTAAAGTGAAATGATGATAGTGATGATGATGATGTCAGCTTTGAGATATTTACTACATAGAAAATTGGATTGAACCAATATTTCTACATCACCTTTCACAGGGTGTTTAACCCCAAGGACTCTTAGCCGATATGATAGTGGTAAGATATATTTAACATAGTGCTTCTAGTTTCCCAAAAGCCCCTATAACACCTTTTACATGGTAATTACCCAACCCCAAGGAATCTACCACAGAAAAAAAAATGCATGTTGAATATTTTTTCTTAGACCAAAGTCTCACCTTTCACAGGGTAATTACCCAACCCCAAGGAATCCAACATGAAAACAATGTTAGTTGAGATATATTTTTCATAGATCTTAGAGTTTCCTCCAAGTCTATAACACCTTTAACAGGGTAGTTAACCCCAAGGAATCTCAGACACCTTTCCCCCTTTAGATGAACACAGATGAGTTCAACTCCTCTACTATGCTTGTGCTTTCATGTGTGCACTCTTTCTTTACCCTCAGTCTATCTAGTCAGCATCAGTATAACCATTAGCAGTTTATAATCTTGGGTGTCGTGGACCAATTTACCATGTCCCTGTGCTAAACATTTTAAATTAAATATTTTTTATCAAAGTCATTCTGTGGACAAAAAATTTTCCCTATATTATCTATTGCTACATCTTACTAATTTCATTCTTCTGTGCTGTTCCTGGGGAGAGAATTCTTTTTTTTTTTTTTAAACTTTTGAACTACTGTTATTACATGAATCCTAAAATAATCATAATAAACTACTAACCTAAGTTAAATACATGTACACTATTAAAATACTACCCACAAATCTTTCATTCATCATTCATACCTGTTTTATTCTCTTTCATTCCCATTCATTCCAATAACTATCCTTGATCTTGATCCATCCCTGCAGGCTGTGTATGTCTTGCTTGTACTCTGGCGCTTGCTTTCAAGGTTCTCATTCCTTGGATTGCTCGACAGTCTGCTCTGCTCTGGGGTCTCTCTTAGTAGGCTTGAACTGATAATCTTAGAGATATACTGACTAAAAATATACTTTAATTTTACGAGTTAACACAATGCTATTAACAGTGTTCAGTGACTGTATACACTGATATGCCACCTTTAAAATAATTAGTAATTGAATTAAACGGAAGGTGTTCAATACACACAGTATGTGGCTGCTTTTTATAAATGAAGTCAGGTGTTTATGCACTTTTTTAAAATACTTCATCATTAATTTGATATTTATTTACACAAACACTTAAGATAATTAACTTGATTTAACTTTCACAGTAGCTATCACATTTGTGTACACACGATGTAATACTGACATTTTTGTTGTTCTTGATTGCGTTTAAACGGTCGGACGAGCCTCCACTTGAAATGAACCAAAACGTAGACTTGAAGTTACGCTTTCAACTATCTTGAAATGATTCTGATTCAACTTGGAATGAATCGTGGTCTACTTGGAATGAACCTTGGTTTACACCGACTTTAACGTCTAGGGTTGACAACACAAACGCCGCTCAGCTTCTTGGTACATTCTGTCAGTTTATTCTGGTCCATTTATTTCACATGTTCAAACATTATTCACACTTTATCACTCGCGACATATTCAAACATTAACCATTCTCGCGACATAAAAACTACATCTTCAATTACTACAACCGACTTCTCTCACTTCTGTTGATCAACTGACCACGAGGCTAGCTCGGGCTTCCCCTCGATTACTCCACCGGCCACAAGTATCTCGTGCCGTCACTTGTAGCACGGACTTCCTGCTTGCCACAATGTACTCGTGGAGACCATGCAAAGCAGGGTCATCACAATGACGATGAAGAAGAAGAAGAAGAAGAAGGAGAAAAAGAAGAAGAAGAAGAAGAAGAAGATGCTGATGATGTTGATGATGATGATGACGAAGAAGAAGAAGAAGAAGAAGAAGATGCTGATGATGTTGATGATGATGATGACGAAGAAGAAGAAGAAGAAGATGCTGATGATGTTAATGATGATGATGACGATGATGAAGAAGAAGAAGATGATGATGTTGATGATGATGACGATGAAGAAGAAGAAGAAGAAGAAGAAGAAGAAGAAGAAGAAGAAGAAGAAGAAGAAGAAGAAGAAGAAGAAGAAGAAGAAGAAGAAGATGCTGATGATGTTGATGATGATGATGACGATGATGATGAAGAAGAAGAAGAAGAAGAAGAAGAAGAAGAAGAAGAAGAAGAAGAAGAAGAAGAAGAAGAAGAAGAAGAAGAAGAAGAAGATGCTGATGATGTTGATGATGTTGATGACGATGATGAAGAGGAAGACGAAGAAGAAGAAGCAGAAACAGCTTGAAAATGTCAGTAGTTTGCTTGCGAGAAAAACACAAAAGAAATTTAATTAACAGGAAGAAACATTGCTGAAAGTTTCCTTTGTCATGAGATTAGATCTTGTCAATGGCCACCCTTCCCTAGAGCCTCGCCACATGCAGTTTGAACTTAGACCGTCTCTACATAATTAAAAGTCATTAATAAAAACTTAAAAATTTTTTTTTTTTTTTTTGCTGTCTGTATCAACAATTTTTTTTCTAAATCTTGGTGTCATTAGCTCGAGTAGATCTAAGTGAAATGGCTGATTTTGAACAGCCTATTAGGTCTGATGGAAATAGTTACAATGGCATAGATAAAAGCAATCCCCGGACACGTAGCTTTCAGATAAATGGCAGACGTGTATTATTAATACATGCTATGTTTTATGGGCTCCCCCCCCCTCCCTCCCCAGAGGCCATTACCTTGTAGTTTGGGGGAGCTTGAGAGCCTCAATGATCTAATGAGCTATGCCGGCGGGAACGTATGTTCCTGGTAGGGTCACCCAAGCCGGACAGGTCATTGGTGAGATGCCAGACTAAAGATGGCCCCCCGGTCCTCCAGGCTCGGGGATTGGGTGCAGTGTTGACAGCTCTGCCCTGTAAAAAATCTACAACGTTACTGAAACTTCAAGAAGAAATAAGTGCTCTTAACGTCCGGTGGTCTTGGGACAGAGTCCCTCTATCAGCATGAACAACATGGGTAATAGCCCAAAGGAAGCCCATGAAGGGTTAACAAGTCTGCTGGATGTCACAACCAAATTAAGAATTGGCTTTTGGAATGTAAGAACCAGATAAAACAGGGGTGCTCAAAAACAACATGGAGACGAACGATAGAAATGGACCTGAGTGCGGCATCTTTGACATGGGAAACTGTACTGAAGATTGCACAGGACAGGAAAGCATGGAAAGTCCTCTCTGAAGCCTCATGTACCACTAGGCATAACGAGAACTGATGATGATGATGATGTTTTATGGGAGATACACGACAAACAGCTGACAGATGCGCGACAGTTGTCATGGATGGCGCAGACACACGACAAACAGCTGATAGATGCGCGACAGTTTTCATGGATGGCGCAGATACACGACAAACAGGTGACAGATGCGCGACATTTCTTGTGGATGGCGCAGATACACGACAAACAGCTGACAGATGCACGACAGTTCTCATGGATGACGCAGATACACGACAAACTGCTGACAGATGCATGACAGTTCTCATGGATGGCGTGGATACAAAACAAACAGCTTACAGATGCACGACAGTTCTCATGGATGGCGCGGATACACGACACACAGGTGACAGATGCGCGAGAGTTCTCATGGATGGTGCGGATACACGACACACAGGTGACAGATGCGCGACAGTTCTCATGGATGGCGTGGTTTAAGATGGCGGAGTTCAAGATGGCGGGGCTCAAGTTTATGTACGCGACCATAATTATTGTTAATATACGCTCAATGACAAACACATAATAATATATTTGAAAAAAAATCAAATCTATTTACAAATACTTTGAAAACTGACGTCTACACATTAAAGGGATTTTTTTCTTTGAACATTGGTGGGGGGGGGGGGGGGGGGGGGGGGGGGGGGGGGGAGGGAAAAAGGGGGGAAGGGGGGAACTTTACCCTTTATTTCCAACTTGTTTGTTTGCGAGAATGATGTTTTACCGCTTTCATGTAAAGTGTTTTGTATGTGCTTATGTTTTGTTGGTCTGTATTCCATATGTTGCCGTTTGTGGGTATTTGTAGTGTTGTGTTAAGATGTACAGAGGAAACATAAGAATAGAAAAGAACGTGGGAGGAATGGAGAAAGAAGGGTTAAGGACACTTCCTGTCTGCCATGTTAGTCTTGCTTCACAAGGGTAATTCAATAAGATTTGTTGTTGTTTCAACTAAAATAGGCTTGAAACCCCACCCTGGCTTCTGCCGGGGATCCTAAATACGGCCGGGCCATGAATTTGGCCTGACGGCTGAAATGGGTGTCTAGGACCTCTTCACGGGTGATCCTCATCCGTATGGTGGCACCTTGTGTCACCTGGTGATTATCGCCTGTGTGATGTCTTGGTGGGGTACAGCTTCTTACCTTCCTTGTGTCATTCAGTATTCCACGTACTCTTTCACTTTTTCCTTGATTCTTTCCGTCTTATAAATTATACAGGATTTCGAAATCCGTAAGGTCTTCGAAGTGCTTATCCTCACGACATTCAATCGCAAAGTCATGCGCCTTTCTGTAAAAAAAAATCCATGTTTCGTCGGTAATACAATTCTACCTCTACAGGCGTTCTGCTCAGATAAATTTCTGGGTCTTGTTGTCCCATGTTGTTTATTCTGTCATACTGTCTTTATTTGCCTCTGCCCTTGTGTTGGTTTCCGAACCAGTTTTTGTTTCTTTGGTTCTGGTTTAGTATGCTCGTGTAACTCTATCGTTTTGCTGTTTTCTCTCTGCTTTTCTCTTCTTTTTGCTTTGTTGCAGTTTTTTGACTTTGTGTCTTTGGATTTTCGTTTCTGTTCTGGTGGCAAGGGTGAAAAGACCATGTGGTGTCTTTTGCCTGGGGTAAAACAAGTTCCTTTTACTTGATCTTTGTAGATAAACCTCTCGTCTTTCTCTGTGGCGTTTGAGTTTTCTCCGTTTCAGCCGGTTGTTGTTGTCTTTGCCACTGTTCTACCGTGGTGTGTTATTTTGTGAATTCTCCCCTGCTGTTGTTGAAACAAATTGGGTGACTCATTTTCCTTCTGTCAGGACATTTGTTTGACCAATGGTCATCCTGCATGCATGCATGCAGGCGGTCCGTCGTCCAGGGATCGTTAAAAAAAAACTGTTGTTGTTGTCTTTTATTCGCGGATTCACCAGGCAGATGTAGTGGGGTATGTCGAGTGTGGGTTTGCACACAGCTCCCCATTTCCTTTCGTCATGCTGGTTTGGAAAAACATTTGGATCTCCGTCTCCAGTTAAAGCTTTAAAAATATCTTCTACTGGGCCCGGAAGCCAGTTTAACGAGATTTTTTTTTGCGTTTTTTTAAAAATAGTCTTCGATTCGAACATTGATGTTCTCTTGTTGCAGGGTCAGTGTTTTCTTAAGTAGAGTTTTGATCCTGCTGCACTCCGGCGACAGGCAGAAAAACAATTTAGTTGGATTCTGATGTCGGTAGAGGTCCACTAATACGTCATGTGGCATGCCCACGGTGCCCAATAACATCGCTAAAAGGAAGCCAGGTTTGGCTTTCGCGGCTGCGGTAGGCATTAGGAGGAGTTATTTAGCACATTCACAAATTTGTTTTGAAAACTGATGTTGTCTAGTGAGTCTCTCTGTATTGCTATGAGAGCCAATCAATACATTGTCTGTTTATCAACTATAGCATTTCTGAGCTGAGTATGAGTGGGAGGTGGCTAAAAACATATTTTTTTTTTTTTAGGGCGGAGACGGGGTAGGGGCGAGGTTGGGCGCCTCAAATTGCTTGGATCTCAAGGTTAGAACCTCCTTGGAGCACAGCCATTTTAATATCACTTTGGGTCTCAAGTATTTTATTAGTCAGTCAAAAACCAAATAACAGACTCATTGCTCCGGGTTTCTGGACACACAATAAGTTGACTATTTAAAGAGATGTGATTGGACGGTTGTTTCCAGTGTGTTGACGTAGTACACACAAATATTAGCCGATGTTAATATAGGCGTCTCAATGAGTTCCTCTGGCCGCTCCACACGGCTCACAAACGTCATATTGTTTCAGATTTTGTACTTATGGATTTGTCATTTAGCACATAATAATAACAATAATAATAATGATTATTATTGTAGCAATAATAATAACAACAATGATACAAGAATAATAATACTGACCCTGATACAAATCGTTATCTTCTTCATAGCGTTCATCGTTGTAAATTCTGACGGAAAGTTCTGGTGTTTTATCCACTTCTGGACTTTGGTCTTGTTACAGAAATTGCATTTTTACATACACATACGTTTTACTGATCTGGCTTACTGGTTTGCAGACTGTTGGCTTCTCGCCTCTCAGACAGATGCATTCCGACTTGGAAGGAAATATCGCTAATTAGTCGACTCTTGCGACATGTTTTAGGGAGGACAGTGGGTTTGTTTTCTCTCCCCCTCCCCTCCCCTCCCCACCCCTTAAATGGTGCCCGTTATAAGTAAGGAGAGTCTTATTATTTTAAACATCTAATTCTATTGATTTGCCATTCCACGCGAATAATAATAAGTTATTATTATTAGTGTAATTATAATTACTTCTGTTGCTGTTATTGCGCACTGAAACGTGGTTCAATTACTCGAGGGCCGTCCCATTTCACCCTTTAAAAAATTATAAAATGCACAAAGCCCCCCTCCCCCTCATCCCCTTTCTACCCCCTCCCACTCCCAATTATTTTACTGTGGCGGCGCTGCTGTCTTCAACAGTCTTGGAGAAGGTGAAAATTACCACACTTGTCAATTACTGGATCTAACCATGGACAGGTCGGCTGCTTCTGGTCAAGAAAATAAGGTCTTAAGGTTCTCGCGAAGTCTCTGGAATAACAGAGTGGGGTGTCTGGCAGAGTCAAGTTCCGGACACCCGGCAAATCTCGCCTGTCAGTCTTCTAAATCCTTAGCTCAATGTGAAGAGTAACTCGTTTGTGTGTTTTTGTATTTTTAATGCCTATTTTGTATTCATGATTCTTTACACGACTTGAAATCTAAATGTTTGAAAGTGGGTGCTTTTATGATTGAGGGGTAGTAGAATAGATGTTCATCCCATAGTTTGAATCTGGTTGGCTTCGATTGGTTCTATCAGTGTTTTATTTCTTATCGATACCTCATAGGGGGTTTTGAGCTGAAATGCTATAAAAAGATTCTCAGAATATCTTGGACAAAGAAGAGGAGAAATACTGACATCTTGAAAGATCTGAACATCAAGAAAGATTGGCTAATAAACAGCATCTTGTCCCGGAAGCTGAAATATTTTGGTCATATCAAGCTCCACGACGGATTGGAAAGAATTATAGCAGAAGGCATGGTACCAGGAAGGAGTGGCAGGGGCCGACCAACACGAAGATGGGCACAGGACATAAGTGACTCCTTAAGTAGGAAAGTTTATGAGGCGGGAGAACTGGCGAGAGTTTCTTTCAGGCAGACTGTGATGAGAGCGACGTTCTGCAAAGGACCCGCTTCATAATGACGACCCCAGTTAATAATTACGGAGCTTGCTTCTGTATATAAAAATATACCAGCTTGGATTGTTATTGCTGTTCTGGGAGTCACCGTGGTGTAGCGGCTTGTCGCTCGCCTGCGGATCGGAAGGTCGCGGGTTCAAGTACTGACGGAACCAAGCTTTCAAAAAATGACCTTGGCTCCCACGTCAGCCCAGCCTTGAGTGGGTACCAGCTGCAGTCCTATGAAGTAAAGGCGACCGGCGTCATGTTGATCACGTCACCCGTCACATGCCGATTGGGCTTTACAATATAGGTCTAGCCCTATATGCCCAGTACTCAAGAAGGCAGGGAAAGGGGTCCTTTTTGTGAGTTGGAGGGATCAGAATCAACTGCCTTTTCTAGGGTCCATAAATATGCACAGCAACGTAAGGACTCAGCCATCCTGCTCCCTGTTAATCTACAGGATTAAGCAGTGGCACGATCGTGTATATCCCTGTTAATCGCAATTACACACACACACAAGAGCACACAGTGGCACAAATCATGCTGAAGTACACGCCCATCCCCATATAGTAAAGTAGAGATCTATTTTCAAGAATAAGGCACATCGGGTACATGGGAAGAGGCACACATCTCTACACGCAGTTGGTTAAACCTGACACACGGCACGAACATCCTTGTGGTCCGGGTTCACTTCCCGGGGGTAGGCAGAAAAGCCACATTTCCCCAGATTAACGCCTATAATGGAAAGTAAAGGGTTGCTATTCCATAGTACAGCCTTAAGGGTTTACAACTCATGGTTTCTGGATACGTAAAAAAAAATAATAAAAAAATATTGGAAGAGCGTCCCATAGTTTTACAAACCAATCGGCACTGAATGGGTAATGTGGTCAGCATTACGCCGGCCGTCTTTACTTTCCCAGGACAGCCATCCTGGTACCCATTTTAGGCTGGGTTGACCTGCGACCCCCCGTACCATGATACAAATCCACGACCGCCCCCTCCCCTCTCCTTTTCCTATATACATACTAAATTCTGTTCCCGATCACAACAGGACGTATTCCAAACGAATTTTCCCGTCAGAAGTAATGGAAAATGAATAATCAATTCCCGTGACAAAGTACAATTTCAACGTTACTGGCATATTGTGTATTGATGCGGTTGTATAATGTTTATGTTTATTCGACGGATCAACATCATGGCACGCGGGTGTAACCCATAAGTGCTCCGTTCTACTTCTAACTCAAGCTTGAGTCTGAATAATCTCAGCGCAGTGCACGAACTCCGTTGCACCGGCGAAGATCCTGAAATTATTTTCTGTACATTTTTGTATAAAATAATTTATGTACTGGCTATTACTTAAATACATAGTTACAAAAGCAAGCAAATACAGTGGAACCTCGCTTAACGAGCATAATTCGTTCAAGAATCATACTCGTTAAGCGAAATACTCGTTATGCGAAACAATTTTTTCTCATATAAATTCATGTAAAATACTATAATGCGTTCCAAGTCGAAAAAAACTCACAAAATGCTATGTATAACGTTTATTCAAAGAAAATTGTATACATATTGTTAAGGAGAGTGAATCATCTTCATCTTTTCTTCAAATGCGGAACGAACCCACCTGGAATGCGAATTAGATTTGCAGAAAAAAAAATCGAAACAATTATGATACATAGCTAATTATTTTTTTTTTACTAGAAAGATGTCCAGAGACATTAGTTTTTGCCGACGCTTTAAAATTTGGCGAAAATGCGACACAGCATTATCTTTAAATTAATTTGCAACGCGCATAGCCAC
>CAJHNH020002340.1:57500-85000 GCA_905116865.2 Candidula unifasciata | reverse complement strand
TAACTCGTATAGCATAGTTTTTAAGGTACACTGGGTCTATTCTCCCCCACCCCCATCAGTTTGAGGCCCCGGAATACACACGGGGACATCATCATCATCACTTCTGTCATCCTCATTTTCATAATCACTATCATCATTAATGTTTGTGCCTTTATACTAGAAATAAAGAGTGCTTCGTTCACTGAAACGATTATTATATTTTTTTTAAAATTTTTTTTTAAAAACCAAAAACTACATTTCTAGTTAGTGTGAATGCAAAGTAAAAGCTCCCAGTGGGAATAGGAGATTGAAAGAAATATACTTATGTAAATACACGTGGGGAGAGAAAATGAAAGAAAACATTAGCTTAAAAATTAATATAGAAAAACCCCGAAAGGAAGCAAGCTAGAAAGACAATTAATGGTAATTTTGTCAGTAACTAGTCATTTTACTACAACTGACAGGGGACATTATTCTATAACTCACTGTACACATCTTATTTACATTCCCTGTCGTCACCTGGAGACACAAGACGTCGCTATAACGACTAAATTCTCGACCGACTCGCTCTGTGAGAAAATTAAGAACATTCAGGATCCCCCTAAGCCATGGGTGATAATTGACTCATTTTCTATCCTCTTGTATACCTAGTACGACGAGGTTAATGGATGTTCGATTTTATTTTTACATTGTATCACGTTCACAGGTTTGTCAATTTTCAGACAATTAAGGTTCTTCGATACCACGGAGCCGTGCAACATTGTGGGTTAGTGGATGCGTTTAACACTTCCATGAACATGGAGTGCTCGGTTAGAACGCTTACTTAAAAAAAACTTCTCGTGGTGTTTGAACTTTGGTACGAGAATCGCACCGTGGAAATGACTGAGGGTTAACTATGTAATATTCCCAAACACAACAATGGCACACTGTAGTGAATATTTATTGTAAGAACTGCAGATGGTCAATATATAAACCAGAAAAGTCATTTTCCCTAACATTCATGCGTAGATGTAAAAGCTGTTAGAAAAAAAGTTCAGTATTGGTAGAAAAAGTAAAATAGTAAAGGTCCCTTTTCCACGCCTTTAGGCTTATAGGGCATATAGGGCTAGACCTATATTTGTTATAGACCAATCGACACAAGATGGGTGATGTGGTCAGCATCACGCCGGCCGCCTCTACTTCCCGGGACTGCACCCGATAAACACTCAAGGCTGGGTCGACCTGGGAGTGAAGTCATTTTTGAAAAAATCCGGCTCTGCCATGGAGCGAACCCACGACCTTCCGATCCGCGGCGCGCATCTAGCCGCTCCGCCAAGGGGACTCCCAGTATTGGTAGAATTAGACTATAAGTTCAACATTAGTAGATTTGACTAAAAGTCTAACATTAGTAGAGGTAGAATTAGACTATAAGTTCAACATTAGTAGAGTTAGAATTAGACTATAAGTTCAACATTAGTAGAGGTAGAATTAGACTATAAGTTCAACATTAGAAGTGGTAGAATTAGACTATAAGTTCAACATTAGAAGTGGTAGAATTAGACTATAAGTTCAACATTAGAAGTGGTAGAATTAGACTATAAGTTCAACATTAGAAGTGGTAGAATTAGACTATAAGTTCAACATTAGAAGTGGTAGAATTAGACTATAAGTTCAACATTAGAAGTGGTAGAATTAGACTATAAGTTCAACATTAGAAGTGGTAGAATTAGACTATAAGTTCAACATTAGAAGTGGTAGAATTAGACTATAAGTTCAACATTAGTAGAGGTAGAATTAGACTATAAGTTCAACATTAGTAGAGGTAGAATTAGACTATAAGTTCAACATTAGTAGATTTGACTAGAAGTCAAACATTGGTAGAGTTAGAGTTAGACTAAAAGTTCAACATTGGTAGATTTGACTAGAAGTCTAAGATTGGTAGAGTTAAAGTTAGACTAAATGTTCACCATTAGTAGATTTGACTAGAAGTCTAAGATTGGTAGAGTTAAAGTTAGACTAAAAGTTCACCATTAGTAGATTTGACTAGAAGTCTAATATGGTAGAGTTAGAGTTAGACTAAAAGTTCACCATTAGTAGATTTGACTAGAAGTCTAACATGGTAGAGTTAGAGTTAGACTAAAATTTCAACATTAATAGATTTTAAATAATGCGGATACAAACAATACATTGCACAATTTATTGCCAGGCATATTTCACTGTATCTCATCAGGTGCGTTACTACAGAGTTACATAAACATAAAATAAAGCACAAAACTGAATAAATTCAGCTGAAATGCGAGTAGTTTCTTCCAAAACATTGCGTCTGTTTCATGGCCACCGGAAGCTCACCGTAGTCACGTGACTTACCAGGGTAACTTCAAATTTACGATAAATTTCGTCTGCTTACCATGAAGGGGGATTGTTTATTTTTATTGTTAACGCTTCGGCGATTCTCAAAAGGCTCCTGTTGGGAGTGTGGTAAACCACACGAAAAGCACGGTCTGTGTAGATTTGACTAAAAGTCCAACATTGTTAGACTGACTAAAAGTCCAACATTGGTAAACTGACTAAAAGTCCAACATTTGTAGACTGACTAAAAGACCAACAGTGATAGATGTGACTAAAAGTCTAACATTGGTAGAGCTAGACTAAATGTCCAATATTGGTAGAGCTAGACTTAATGTCCAATATTGGTAGAGCTAGACTAAATGTCCAATATTGGTAGAGCTAGACTAAATGTCCAATATTGGTAGAGCTAGACTAAATATCCAGTATTGGTAGAGCTAGACTAAATATCCAGTATTGGTAGAGCTAGACTAAATGTCCAATATTGGTAGAGCTAGACTAAATGTCCAATATTGGTAGAGCTAGACTAAATGTCCAATATTGGTAGAGCTAGACTAAATGTCCAATATTGGTAGAGATAGACTAAATGTCCAGTATTGGTAGAGTTAAACTAAAAGTCCAACACTGGACTTGAGTATATCACAAGACCCCCTCCCTCCTCCTCCCCCCCCCCCACTTTCCTTTTGAGTATTTAGCAAGACCCTCCCTTCCTTTCCCCACTCCATCCTTAAGTATATTGCAAAACCCCCAAGTCCACTTGAGTATTTTGCAAGACCCAATAACTCCCCCACGCTTCACCCCCCCCCCCCCCTCCCCTATAAGATAACAAACTGCGATTAATTACAAAGAGGAGAGCAATATATTCAGGGAAACAGGAAGTATGGAGATCAGTTTGTGACAGATTTGTTCTTTATCTATAAATGCCAGTGTTATCACAATAATTAGATCTTTTTTTTAACTGTAAATAAACCAGCAAAGAGAATAAGGGCTTTTGAGCTGAAATGCTATAGAAAGATTCTCAGAATATCTTGGACAAAGAAAGGAGAAATATTGACGTCTTAAAAGATCTGAACATCAAGGAAGATTGGCTAATAAACAGCATCTTTTCTCGGAAGCTAAGATATTTTGGTCATATCAAGCGCCACGACGGATTGGAAAAAATCATAGCAGAAGGCATGGTACCAAGAAGGAGGAGCAGGGACCGACCGACACGAAGATGGGCACAGGATATAAGTGACTCCTTGAATATGAAAGTACATGAGGCGGGAGAACTGGCCAGAGACCGAGTTTCTTTCAGGCAGACTGTGATGAGAGCGACGCTCTGCAAAGGACCTGCTACATGATGATGATGATGAGATAAACCAGCTGTTTATGAAAACAACCAATGTTCTTAGCATTTTATTCTATTAACAGTTTTCAACAAATTGTATTATTTTATTAATAATTAAACTTAAATTTTTTTTAAACGAATAATTATAAATACAAATACACTCCATTTTAACTTGTTTGACCCCCCCCCCCCCCCACCCTCTCCCTCCTCTTCCTTGAAATCTCCTGAGGCCCCCATGTTAGAGACCTCTGCTTTAGTATAAATGAGTTCTCTGTATGGGTTCCGGGGCACACCTGCAGTACGAGGCGTCAAATTAGGGATTTCTCCTTTGAAGTCGAAGTGCATCTGCCTGAGAGGCAACTTTGAAGTCGAAGTGCATCTGCCTGAGAGGCAAGGAAACAAGAGTCTGCATACAAATAAGCCACAAACCTGAGAGCAGTGCTATACAATTTTATGTGGCGCACATAACCTGGTCACAATTATAACCTGAAGCTCACACCTTTCGAAAAAGCTGGTTGAGCGTTGTCACATATCATGTCACGTGCCTTAAATAAGGATTTCTCCTCCAGAACTAACAGCACTCAGAAATAATTATGTTAAGTCGTTTGGCTCGTATTGGTCTAAGGGATGCCGCGTGGTCAATATACGCTCAAATTATTTCTGGAGTAGGGCAACTCAAGTATTGGCACTACAAAATATGTCAGTATATGAATACAATATTTCTAGGCACACTTGGCTAGACACCCCCACTACTTACTAAAGAAAGCCCCCAGGTTATGATAGTTCATTATCATAACTATGTTAACACATATATTTAAGATTCATACACACACAAATGCTAAACTCTTAAAAAGGTGAAATAGAGACACCTAAGTCAGCCATGAAATTGAATGCATGTAATCGATACAACATATACATATATATAATAGTGAAGTAGATGCCAGATCTCAATAGCTGGATTCCAGAATACAAAGTCCAGATTACAAAGACAACCAAACAGCCAGAATGATCTTGAGATAACACATATCATCCTCGGGAAACATGGGAACTGTAAGGAATTAACAAGTCTCTCCCACTAGTCATTCGCAGCACTGTCCCTGAGCTACACACATGCTCTGGCACTGTATGATGTTTGGGGTATATGGCACCCCATCTTGAGGATGTCAGTCTTCACAATTGGTAGTTGGGTGATAATTGGTAGGTAATAGGTTGATGGTTGGTGGGTTGGACTGTGATTCTTCTGCCAGCTCTTCATAAAGGTTTCATCCCAAGCATAGGAAAAGTCCTAGGCGCCACAGACCGCCTTTTTAAAATGAAATGTACTGGCGTCGATGGACACGTCTGAGTTCCAGGAAAGCCGGCAGAATAATACCGCTAAATTTCAATTCAGGCGTTGGTAAGAAGTAGTTCCTTGTATACAGGAGCAAGGAGTAAATCGGTTTCTAAGAAACCTCAAATACCTCCACTAATATTTATCCAATAGTTGCAAATTTGAAAATGACGCTAAGTCAAAGAAACTAGAAGATGTAGATATTCTAATTATGTCCGATAAAGGCATATATCGATATAAGGGACTATATACCTTTCCGGACGAGTCCAAGTTTGAATGTTGTGTCGAGCCCAGGTAAGACAGGTCTCGACTCTGTTAGGGTGATGCGTAATGGCTTATCATTCCACGACAAGCGTGACGATTTTATGTCCCTAGCAAAGAACATATCTACCTACTTATAGTTGTTGCCAATGTGTTGGGGAGGTGGTGTCATTAGCTTGAACCTACTAATGTTAGATTTTCAGCCATGGGCGGTTTAGAAAAGGCCTTATTGCGGTTGTCGGACAGGGGTATGGGTGTCGCATAGTGGGTGAGACTGATGCTCACTGCGTAATGTTTTTTAAAAGGCGACAGTGGAATTACATGAACATTGCAGTCCACCTCTTGTGTGGAACGGTGTCCACATGTGGATTTCGGCTCCTAACATACATGGCTGCTCATCATATGCTTGATTCGCCACTAATTTGACAATGGCCTATGCTCTTACTTTTATATTTCAAAGCATACAACTGCTGTATAGTTAATGTGAAGATAACACACACACACAACACACACACACACACAGAGTGAGAGAAAGAGAGATAAAGACAAAGAGACGGAGAGACAGAGAGACAGAAAGTTAACGAGAAGAAAGAGACACAGAGAGTTAAAGAGAAAGAGAAGAGAAAGAGAGGGGAATAGAAAGAGAGAGACAAAAGGACAGAGTGGAAGAAAGAAATACACAAAGAGAGAGAGACAAAAAGAGAGAAAGAAAGAGAGAAATAGAGAAGGAATGAGAGAGAGAGAGAAAGAGAGCGAGAAAAAAGAGATAGTGAGAAAGAGAGAGACATAGAAAAGGAGAGAAAGAGAGAAAGAAAGACAGAGAGAGAGGCAGAGTTAGAAAGATAAAGACAGAGGTAGAAGGAGAGAGAGAGAGACATATGTAGAAAGAGAGAGAGACAGGTAGAAAGAAAGTGAGACAGAGGTAGAAAGTGAGAGAGAGAGAGAGACAGAGGTAGAAAAAGAAAGAGGCAAAGGTAGAAACAGAGAGAGACAGGGGTAGAAAAAGAGACAGAGATAGAGAGAGAGAGAGAGAGAGAGAGAGAGAGAGAGAGAGAGAGAGAGAGAGAGAGAGGGTAGAAAGAGAGAGAATGACAAATGTACAACCAGGAAAAGAGACAGAAAGTCTTGGTGATCCAACCTTCCATGTGACCACACTACCTGACTGGATGTGTTGAAGCAGGATATTCCAGTTGATTCTACAATCATTTATCTACTTACTTGTCAAATAAAGGGATAACACTGCGGAACTGTAAGCTCATTAAAGTAATCAGAGTAATTAATTGTACAGTAAGCATGCCATTACTGTGACGTCTCATAATAGCCTCATTATAGATTACCAAAGTTCATTGACTGTGCGAGCATATTTGTTCTTTAGAACTTTGAACTATTCAGACATAATGAACGGTTTGTTGAAAACATATCTTGAAAGCAAAATAATCCAAAACCAGAAGTATAACTAGTTAGCCTTTCAATATTAAAAATACACATGTAAATAAAAATATAAAAAAGCGACAAAATGAACGTTGCGACTATAACTTTAATCACAATACGATATAGACGGACAAAGGTAAAATTACAACAACAACAACAAATACTGCAGGCTAAACTACCACATGCATAAAATAGAGACTGTACAGTCTGTCTGTTAGACAGGACTACAAACCTTGAGCACATTCTGCAGACCTGCCAACTCTACCTACAACTTCGAAAAGACACCTGGCCTCAAGAGCAAATTGTCCAGAGCAAGCTGTACTCATCTGTTGTAAATTGCTGCTTTCATTGATTATGAACTGCTTTCCTAGAGTCTTTCCTAGCACTTCTGATGGTTGCTTTATGAACTTAAAGGACCTGTTACTGACATATTAGTTCATAGAGGTCCAAAAAATCCAGCGGACGTTGCTTAAGGAGATTTGATCTGATTTAATTGTTCCATTAGACAGCATTGCCCGTAAGTCATGCTCAGAGATGAGTATGAGTGGAGTATAAGGTTTCGCAAAGCCGGAACTTCTGAAGTCGACTCTAGAGTCACTACCCGGTTTGCCTCATTCAGTCGTGGACAGTCTGTCACAGAAGTCCCGTCATTTTGAAACTTTCTACTCCGCTCATACATTCACCGAACTGGCAGACATGCATCTGTATACTGGACATTCATAAGCCGATGAATTTATATTGGTTTCACCCCTTCTTCTTCTCTTCTTCTTCACTTCCTCTTTTACCGCTGTGGGTGTCGAGGGAGATATAAGGTTCTGTTTCTAGCTCTTCTGGCTGCCTCGACCATAGGCACATCGTGCTGTTGTAGAGTTTCTCTGATGTTATCCTTCCATCTTGTTTTTGGTCTACCCCGTGCTCTACGTCCTTCTTCTCTTCCCATGTATGCTTTGTATGGTATGGTGTCACAAGGCATTCTCTCTAAGTGGGCAAACCATTTTACTTGCTGTCTTTGTATGTAATCCAGAATTGGTTCTGTGCCGACTTGTTCTCTTATGATCTCATTTCTGATCTTATCTCTTATGGTCACTCCTACAGCCCTTCTCAGACATCTCATTTCCGTGGTTACTAATTTTCTTTTATGGTTTGTTGTGAGTGACCATGTCTGGCACTGGTAGCACAGAGTTGGAATAAATATGCTTTGAATAAGATGTCTCTTTGTGCTGACTGGGATTGTCTTATGCTGTAAGAGGGGGGCTAGCTGTCCCAATACTTGATTTGCTTTACTGCATCTAATGTCAATTTCTTTATCCAATTTCCCTTCTTCACCCCTTCACTTGAATAAAAACAACAGACAACATAGCAATACTCCTGTTTGCTACATGTTGAAAGTGAGGCAATCATCTGTAAACTGTTATTATGATATCCCTGTGTTTGCCTGCACCGTGATGACACGTGCTTGCCACCCTTGACAATCTTGACAACAAAATTGACATGTAACAAGGCAGCGGCATGGGTTTTATTATTTTTATCACACGTTAAAAGCTTTCATATGAAGCCCCTTCGTTATTTATCCCCGTGTGGGATCGACTAAGGATATTTCTGATGTGTTGGAAGTAGCTATCGCAGCCTAGCTGTAAGCCACGACACAGCGTGCCAAACGCACTTTTAGGCCGAACGCAAAAAAAAATATATATAATTGTTACTTCTACCTAAAAACTTATTTCCTAACAAAGAACAATTGCTAACACTAACTTACATCTGGTTTCTATACATAATACTTATAGGATCAGCTGTTTATATCACTGCCTGTTCTTTTTAGGATGAAATTTATCGTTTTTTAAAGCCCTACTCTGGCTCTTGCCAGGGGCCGCAAATAGCCCGGCCATAAATATAGCCTAATGGCTGAACACGGTTTCTGGGACCTCTCCACGGTGATCCTCAAGCACATGGTGGCACTTTGTGTCATCGGGTGTTTATCGCTGGTGTGATGACCTGGTGAGGTAGAAAGTCAGTCAGTCAGCTGTGTTTTATCTGTCTGGCCAGAGGGGTCATGTTTTGTCTGCTTTCTTGGAAGTCCCTTTGCCACCAGTTGATAGTGGGCTGACCACTTGTCTCTGCTAATTTGCATATTGTCTTCGAAGCTTGCACACGTAAAGTAGAAATACACGAGGTGGCTGTCACACATGCCGACCATAACAGTCCCACACCATAATTATTCCTGCTTGTTATTGCCAATGGCCAGTCACAAACGCTGGCATTGCACCATCAAAAGTACACGCCATTCAGATTGTAACAGGCCACGCGCAATTTTAAGTCAATTCTGAAAATTATGCAATAGCTTTCTATGATGCTACGTCGTCTTACATTGAACCAAAATATACATTTATTATGTCCTGCAATACCTACTGATTTTCTGCAACAGTATACGCTTACGAGAGTAAGTCAATAAGTAAGTCACAAATAACTGTTAAAAAAAAATCAAAGACGATAACAACCTAAATACCGTTTATTCTTTCACATACACTGTCCCTTCATTTCTAACACAATTTCCATCAACATTGATACACTTGTACCATCGTTTTAGCAGTCGTTCCAAACTTACTAAACAGAATTACGTGCTCTGTTTTCTAAACCACATTTTTACTTCACATTCAACTTCTGCGTCATTTGTGAAATGTCTCCCGCCAAGGTGGGTTTCCAGCGGACCAAAAAACGATGTGAGCACTCTATTGCAACTGCTACAGAGACAACCGTTACTCTCGTCTGTCACCTCCACTCGTTGCAGGGATGCGCCTGTTGCAATCTTAACAGAATGACCCGATCGGACTTCATCAACAATCTTAGAGGGTCCTTGAGTTGAATTATTTACTAAGCTATGCACCTCTTTACGGGATAAGCATTTGTCAGTATAAACAGGAAGTATTTCTTTATGAATGTCTTTTGCGCGAGCCCTTTTGCGTCTCCCCCCCCCCCCCCCCCCCCCAAAAAAAAGCGGCACCACTTCACGTTGTTCTTAGAGGGTACACGCGGTAAGTACAGTCGCCATTTTGTTTCTGTGTTGCGAATGCGCCTACAACACATAGCGTCACCTAACGAACGGAGACACAAAGTTCGATGCCGCAATCACCTAGAGACATCTTAAGAAACCACCAGCTACATTTTTTCTGCTATCACATAGCCATCTGTAACTTACTGATTGACTTCCCCTCGTAATTTGCCTTACAATATCCACAGAAATTTCCCTACAATAACCACTTGATTTCTCTGAAACTAGCGACTTTCTCCTATCTATCTATTGTCTTCTTCACTTTTACCGGGTTGCAGCCCAGTGTCGTGGTTTAAAATATTTGTTTTGTGCCTCTCGCGTGATTTGAGTGACAGTTTTCTGGATCTTCTGGCCGTATTCAGCTACTCCATCTATCCATTTTTCCTGGGTCTTCCTCTGGCCTTTCTTCCCGATGTTCTACTGCAAAAGGCCTTATAGGCAATCTGATCTGGTTGCATTCTTACTAAATGACCAAACCACTTCATTCTCTGTCTTTCATTATGTTTCATGCATGCTGTTGTTCCAACTTTGTCTCTAATGCTGACGTTTGTGACTCTTGTCTCTTCGTGTATTGTTGGTGACTCTTCGGAGACATCGAATTTCACACGTAGCTATTTTTTGCATATGTGATTTGTTCAGTGTCCACGTTAGGCACTGATAACATAACATAGGGATGAAAATGCTGTTGATCATCCGTCGTTTGGCTGGTAACGAGATCTTTGGATGGACTTTCTCCTATAATGAATATACATTTACTTTTCACTAAAAATAATCAGGAGCCGCTGTGGTGTAGCTGCTAGAGCCTCGCCTGCAAATCGCAAGGTCCTGGGTCCTAGGTCGACCCAGCTTTGAGCGGGTATCTGACATAATCCTGGGAAGTAAAGGTGATCAACGTAAGCCTGAATAAATCCCTCAAATGCCGATTGGTCTATATTTTCCGGAAAACAAGAATAGACTAACTGCTTCTCTAAAAGCATATAGTGAAAATCGATAACTGGGAGCTTCCGTCGGAGTCGGAGTGAATCTGTCCTATAGGTGAGGAACTAACAGTCTGCATACAAGTGGGTAAGATCTGTAAAACGGGGGCGTACGCAATATCTAAATTCTGGGAAGTCTAAAAGTGGACTACCATTTAGAACTATACACAGGAGTTTACAGCTGGTTAACGCAAAGGAGAGGACAAAATAAAGAAATACATCTAGTCCTATACGTCGAGTATGCCTTAAGGTGTCCTTTACTTTTTTTGTTTGTTTGTTACCGACTACAATAACTACCTTCTCCTGCAATAACATCTTACTTTCTCTTACTACACCTACTTAGTTTGTCCTACTACACCGACTAACTTCACCAAAACCTCTCATATCATCTTACACCGATTCATACCATCCCATACCGACTCATACCATCCCATACCGACTCGTACCACCCCATACCGACTCATAATACCCCATACTGACTCATACCATCCCCTACCGACTCATACCATCTCATACCGACTCATACCATCCTATACCGACTCATACCATCCTATACCGACTCATACCATCCCATACCGACTCGTACCACCCCATACCGACACATACAATCCCATACCGACTCATACAATCCCCTACCGACTCATACAATCCCCTACCGACTCACACCATCCCATACCGACTCATACCATCCCAAACCGACACATACAATCCCATACCGACACATACAATCCCATACTGAATCATACCATCCCATACCGACTCATACCATCCCATACCGACTCATATCATTTCATACCGACTCATGCCATACCCTACCGACTCATGCCATCCCAAACCTACTTATACCATCTCATACCGACTGAAGCCATCCCATACCGACACATACCATCCCATACCGACTCATACCATCTCATACCGACAAATTCCATCCCATACCGACTCATACCATTCCATACCGTCACATACAATCCCATACCGACAAATACCATCCCATACCGACTCATACCATCTGTCACAGACCTCTGGGTGACCTTGCTGGTCCGTGGCTCGTAACTGGGCCTATGACAGCAAACCTTTTACACACACTGAACCCGAACGCACACAGAGCACACACGACAATCTTTATTGGAAGTACAGGTAATACAATAGACAGTTGACTTCCCGCTGTGTGGCCACCTATTGCTTGGACCCTCTGGCCGAACGAGCTTTACAGTCGCCTCGTTCCCAGTACGTACCACAAGCAATCTCCTGGTGTACAAACTACAGCACGGCGAGATACGCTCTTACCTATTGACACACTGACCAACCAAACTGTCACAGCCTCTGTCTAGCACAGGGTCAGAGTGCCAAGGTCAGCCATTCTCTCACAGAACATGTACATAAATACTCTACACAAGAACTATCCTATTCTAAGAGAAAACTGTACATAAACTATCCAGTCACTAACAGAAATATCCTAACTCTAATACTATCACTGTCTTGCTAAACGTCCTCTCTCCCTGACCGACGCACACCGAATGTCCTCGTTCTCTCTACCTCGTGTCTCTTGACCCCGTTCACCAGCTCAGTCCCAAAAGCGGTAATCGTGTTGCGGATTTGTCCACAACACAGTTCACTCTTTCTTGCTTTATCCTGAGCGCTGGTTTCGCCGTGCAATAACAGCACAGACTTGACCAGTCACGGCCCTGACCTTTGTGTCAACCCTGGGGTGTCACCTTAACACGCACACCTTACGGTGTGGTACATTCCGCCACTGACTGTACTCATACCATCCCATACCGACACATGCCATCCCATACTGACTCATAAACATCCAATACCGACTCATACCATCCCATACCGACTCATACCATCCCATACCGACTCATACCTTCCCATACCGACTCATACCTTCCCATACCGACTCATACCATCCCATACCGACTCATACCATCCCATACCGACTCATACCATCCCATACTGACTCATACCATCCCATACCGACACATACCATCCCATACTGACTCATAAACATCCAATACCGACTCATACCATCCCATACCGACTCATACCATCCCATACCGACTCATACCTTCCCATACCGACTCATATCTTCCCATACCGACTCATACCATCCCATACCGACTTATACCATCCCATACCGACTCATACCATCCCATACCGACACATACCATCCCATACTGACTCATAAACATCCAATACTGACTCATACCACCCCATACCGACTCATACCATCCCATACCGACTCATACCATCCAGACGTGTGTCCAATGAGTCTTTTCTTTCCTCCTCCTTCTTTTCCGACAACCTAAACGATTGACAGGACACTATTTTCCCGCTGCGATCGGTATCAATTATTCCCCTATCCGCCTGTCTCTAGGCATTATTTCAGCTTTCTTCCCGAGGATTTTGTCCAACTTCTGAATATTAACTACCCGGCGAATTTCTCGTCTTCTATTTCGAGGTCTTCGCTGGGACATTTCCATCAAATACAGTATTGGACTGCCGGGCTTAATTTTGATGTATGGACCTCTCTGATGGGAATCGCTCACTTTTACAGCTGCTATGTGGTTGGTGTGGGATTATTCATATTGATGACGTGCAGGGCCATGATACTGGGCTTCTCATATGTATTTGTTATTCCGCGGAGACGTGGTAGTTTTATGGGATTCACACTCTCTAGCGTAGTTGGCAAACCCTGACTTCGCGGTGACCGGGTGACGAACTTCTTGTGGTCTGGGCTCACTCCCGGGGGTAGGCAGAAAGGCCAGATTTTCTCCCAAATTTACGGTACCTATTATGGAATCAAGGCCGAAGGGTTGCGATATTCATAGTACCGAGCCAAAGAGTTAACAACTTATGGTTTCTGGATATTTGAAAAAAAAAAAAAGAGATTTACTAGACGGTTTTCGACTCTCAGGGGAAAAAAATTGCGAATTTTTTTATTTCTATGTAACTGGCATCAAAAGAAAGACTTGGCGTGAGTTGGTTGAGGACCTATGCTCCACCGGGAGTTAGAAAGGCAGAAGAAGAAGAACTGGCATCATTAATATTTAAAGTCTTTATTGCTAACGAGGAGGATAATTTGTGAGAATTTCCCTAGTGTAGTGAAGTTCGTTCTACTTTGGTTCATTAATTCAGTCGTTCACTGGATGTGCCTCTCCAAGCAAAAATCATGTACTTTTTTTTTATTCGCTTCGTCAATCAAGGACCCAAGTGTATGTCCAGTGGCAATAAAAACAACTAAAAACAACAACAGCATCATTATCAGCAACAACAACGATAACCATGAGACAGGGACTAGATATACATACCTGGCACTGCTGAATCTCTGTGTCAGATTTTTTAGCATTCTTTGACTGAATGTAAGAAGTCTGTCTAGTCATACGTGACAAGATGATTGGTGGCAGGGTTATTTAACTAAAGCTACTCTAGAGCCGAAACTGTGAAACAGTGTTCACAACGGGACAGATACCCGAGTCCCAGCATAGAAAGATCATAAATACAATAATACTGGCAATCTCTTCTTCTTATTCTTCTTTCTTTCTTTCTTTCTTTCTTTCTTTCTTTCTTTCTTTCTTTCTTTCTTTCTTTCTTTCTTTCTTTCTTTCTTTCTTTTTCTTCTTCTTCTTCTTCTTCTTCTTCTTCTTCTTCTTCTTCTTCTTCTTCTTCTTCTTCTTCTTCTTCTTCTTCTTCTTCTTCTTCTTCTTCTTTTTCTTCTTCCTCCTCTTCTTCTTTTTTCTTCTACACACACACACACACACACACACACACACACACACACACACACACACATATATATATATAGTTACACTGTTTTATGCAGGTTGTGAAGATGATGATTATCGTGGTATGCCTGTTTGTCCTGTGCTGGCTTCCTCTACAGATGTACAACATGTTGGCCACCCTGGCACCTGACATCAACGAGTAAGTCTGGCTGTCGTTTCAGTGATGATGTTGTAGTGATGTTGTTTTAGTGATGTTGTAGTGATGTTGTTTTAATGATGGTGTTTCAGTTATGTTTTTGTAGTAATGTTTTTTTAATGAAGTTATTTAAGTGATATTGTTGTAGTGATGTTGTTTTAGTGACGTTGTTTCAGTGCTGTCGTGGTAGTGATGATGTTTGAATTATGTCCCTTATAACATTAAAACCTTCTCCTGTGTTTATGGTTTTGCCCGGACACTTAATATTAATGAGTAAGTGTCACTATAACTCCTGTCAGTGATGTGGGCTAAAAGTGTGTTTATATCTTTGTGTCAGTCATGAATCGCTGACAAGAAGGTATAAATTTAACATATAATGCGACAAGAAAGCTCATTGGAGGAAAATGGAATAGACGCCAAGAAATACAACCAAAGGTTGTGACCTAAGTCTTGTCCGTGGTTGTCTTTTCCGTTGCTGTCTTGTCCAAGTTGGTTGTCCGTTGTTTTCCAGTCGGTTGAGTTTTCCAGTCATCATTTGCGATGGTGATCTTTCTTGAAACTTGGAGTTGTATTTTTGCTTGTTTTATTCATACTTTTTCTTTGAGTCTCTACTCACAT
Source organism: Candidula unifasciata (assembly GCA_905116865.2). NCBI lineage: Eukaryota > Metazoa > Mollusca > Gastropoda > Stylommatophora > Geomitridae > Candidula > Candidula unifasciata. The sequence goes on along the minus strand of CAJHNH020002340.1, from coordinate 69,779 downwards.
TCTATGCTCTACTTAGTAGCACTTTGTTTCTCCAAATGCGACTGCAGTCAGCCCCTATTAAAACTCCGGACACTTGAGATTAACTATTCATTAGCGTTTTCTGTTAAAATTATGCTTTCATGTGAGGGTATTTTAAATACATACCCATTCCTTCAATGTAACAGACGCTACCGGGTGCCTCTAAGAATTGTTCCCATGAAAAGTTAATTATAGTGTCACCTGTTTTGCCTCAAAGACGGCATAGACGTGCTTCATCAAACTTCACTCCAGGTCATGCAATCGTATTAGCATCAGAAGTTCATCACTCTCCGCCAGCCTCGTCCGTACAGCGATTTTTGTTTAAAAAGTATTTGTTCATAATGTTATTTAATTTTAAGCATATTGTTGACAAATTTACAATTCAGCACATAATTAAATAACATTCTCAATAATTTGTATTGTTATTGTGCACCTAAACAAGGCTTTAGGCTTCCTTTATAAAATTATAATGAAACTGAAGCTGCCCCCCCCCCCCCCCCTTTTCATTAACGCTTTCGTTAAAGCGGTGGCTTGATTGCAACCAACCTTTATTGTAGAGACGTCCCTTAATTACTGACTAGCTCCCCTCTAGCTACACCTGATAATCAGTGTTGCCACTTCGGATGTTTTACATCCAGATTTAGATGTTTTTTCTTGCATTTAGATGGCGTTTTTGACGTTTAGATGGTAGATGCCTTTCTATATGTTTTTCATTAGGAGTGAATTTATCAAATCTAACCTAAGGAACAGGATGAAATGTGACCTCCTAAATGCTGTCTTGACAATAAAATTCGGCCTGATAAGAGTAGGAAAAGGTTGTTCCACTTAGCAGCTCCCTGATTGGGTATTGAAAGAAATTAGAACAGCTAAAGCATTCCAGAGTCATTTTGGATCTGAAGCTTCACCTGCATCATCCAAGCTAAGTTTATCCTGTGGATCTTGTAAGGCAGACTTCAGTAAAGATGAGGACATGATTCTATAGGGTGAGTCATATCAATTGCTATGTAATTTGTGACTCTTTCCTTTTGGATCTTTTTTCTAAATTTTTTTCACGCAAATTAAGATGCTGTTAGATATTTTTTGACTTTGTTTTGGATGTTTTTTTTTATCAAAGAAAAGTGGCAACACTGCTGATAACTCACAGAGGCCTGCCACTCTACATCGATCCTGGGTTCTGGCTCTTGAATGGAAATCTGAGCTGATCGTTATAGAAACAAGCCAGCCAAGTGTTACATGTCAACATCCAGGCGAGCCTTTATCCTGAGAAAGTGAAACAAATGCCTGTTCAACAAGCCGTATGACGGTTGTGTGCAACTCCAACATGGGTCCCAGAAAAGATGAATACAAGACAAAGAAAAAACACACATTGAAAGCCTTTGAGCCAGGAAGTGCAGCCGTCTCGAAGCTAAAGCAAAAGCGCTTGTATTTTTTTGGGTGGCGGTCGGTCAAATTGGCAACTCTGAATGGCTACATGGCTCAGTAACAGAGGTTAGCCATGCGAGAAGGCTGGGCATTAAACACGGCGGCTTGTTGAAGATCGAGGCTAATAGATTCTAGAAGTAATTGACAGAAAGTTATTTTTCTTGTGTTGAAAGGTTTTTTTTTTTTTTTGTTTCCTTTGTGAAACTCGGTGTGGCATCATGGTTTTATATATCTATACCTGTTTTCATTTTATCGCCATTATCATCATTCTCGTTGCCGTCATCTAGCAAAAGTTGCCTGCCCTTTTCTAGAGTACGTTCCAAAATCAGCAAGAGCCATTTTTTTGGGGGGGGGGGGTGGCGGGGGCGGGGAGAACGTGGGTGTTAACATTTTTATGTTTATTTTGTATGCACCCGCACAAAGGGTTTTTGTTTTGAGGTAAATTTCAACTAACCTACCGAAAAAAAAAAAAATAGCTACTGTCTGCACGACTGAAATTCAGACTCATTTTTCTTCTTTGCGTAGCCTGTCTTTTATTAATAAGATCTAATGGCCTCTCAAAAACAATACTACAGGACTCAGTAGAGGAGGAGAAAAAAGGCAGAAAAAGAAAGACCTGGATACAGAACTTAAGTGACTGGATTAGGCATGCAACCATGAAATCCATCGTATCTTACCGTCAGTGGTGGATGGAGCAGATCAGACAGTCAACAGAAACTGCTAACCTAACGACACGTAGTGCTAATAGATGATGATGATGTTAATGATGATGATGATGAACCGGTCCTTTGCAGAACGAGTCTGTCATCACAACCAGCAAGAAAGACACTGAATCTCCCGCTTAGGATACTTTTCTACTCAAGGTGTCACTTTTATCATGTGCCCATCTTTGTGCTGTTCAACCCCTGCCCCTCTTTTCTGATATCAGGCCCTCTGTTACACTTCTTTCCAATCAACCGTGGCGCTTGATATAACTAAAATATTTTAGTTTCAGAGGCAGGATGCTGTTTACCAGCCACATTTCTTTGATGTTCAGCTCATTGAACTTGTTAATATTTGTTTTCTTCATTGTAAATGGTATTTTAAAAATCTTGCTGTAGCATTTGATTTCAAAAGTCCCCAATTGTTGTTTCTTCAATAACTGAGGGATAGTCCACGACTCACAAACACGTGTTGATACAAGGAAAATCTATGTCTTCACAATTTTATACATAATTTCCTTGCTGGTGCTTAACCATAAACTTTTACTGATGTTTATATCGGCAACGTGAACAGAAATGTCCAAGTTAGCTGATGAAAGTTAGAAAAGGTTAAAAAAAATTGTCTAGAAAGAATATAAGTATAACGACAAACGCAGGTACCACTATGTTTAAGAACAAGAACAACAATATACGGTGTACACCTTGAGAGGAATCACTGGAAATGTACATTGAATATGAAACACACGAATCAGGGAAATGAGTACGATCAAAAGACACCTAAGCTAAAGTTGATGATAGAAAACAAAGGTCCTAGATTGGTTTCCATTCTTGATATTAAAACAATTCCACAGGATAGAACTGGATGGGAGAATGAACTAGGAATCCTGTATGACGCATTGTTGCACCAGACGGACTACTGTGATGAAATCAGCAAATAGAAGCCATGAAGCTGAAATAAGTGTTCTTCTAGAGGCTAAGGGAATTCCTTGCAATGACTTGAGTCTGTTGCTTGTTTGAAACTATTATGATTGGGAAAAATTCAAATACTCGCATTTATGGATATCTGACAGCTTCTATCAAAAAATACTCCATACACTGAAGATCACTTGCGTCTGATTTGAAAGGTCTAATTTAAATACTTTGTGCCTTGCTTTATACTTGTCACGAAGCGAGCTAGTCAATGTACAATTTGGTCTTATCTGATTTCCCAAGGGGGAAAATGTCTGACGGAAGTACTTGTTAACTTAACGAAACAAAATCATTAAAAATGTCACTGGTGGTTTAAAGTGACTTTATGGTTAGTACATCGAAAAGAAATTATAAAAGTTGACACTCGCTTGCATATTTAAAACGAAACAGAAAAAAAAAGAACTTAACCTCACAGGAAATTGTTTGATTTATTTGTTGGAATAAAGTTCCTCTGCTTTGCCCCTTTAAAGTGTGATTGGCACCTTTGTGTTGTAGTTTACAGCTAGATAGCCATAGCTGCGTCCTTGGGTCCGATTTATCCGATTTAAGCAACTTTTATTAACAAACCTTCCACGACACCCTTGTTAACACTTTCAGTAACAACAACTCACCAACAGTTGCTCAAGTTAGCACTTTCGTACAAATTTGGTAAAATTGTACACTTACCGAGCATAACTGTACTTTTAAAACTAACTTCGAAGTTGTGGTGCTTTTTAGACATTTTGCATCAGAATATTAAATTCTAGCATTGTAGGTTGGATCCAGTAAGTGATAATGAAGGAAGACCCATGCAAATTATGCTACTGATCATGAAATTTCCCAGCCTAGCTAAAGAAGAGCAGCAGGAACCAAAAATGTGACGATGACAATCACTTTCTATTAGTTCATGGTTAGTCTTTTGGCATTACTTCATGCCCCCGCAGTTGCAAAAAGTTCTTTTCTCTGCTTAATAAAAATTAGGATTAAAAATATATGTAATCTCATCTTCATCCTCTTGGATCTTGGGGTGTGGAGGTAAAGTATAATTTATGGAAAAGTACTTTTCTGTGTGCTTCATAAATGGGGATTCCCAGAGAGTATGTAATTCCCTCTGTCCATCGCTTGTTAGGTCGGCCTCTTCTTTGCTTCCAACATGACCTGTACATCATTGCTTACTGTGGTATACTGTTTGTTGACATCCGCGTTATGTGGCCAAACCATTTCAGGTGTTTCTACGAACACATGTTTGTTTCTTAGTAATGGTGCCATTTGCTAAATGAGTTCGTTTGCTTACTTATCTTGTTGCCAGCTGATGATATTATGCTTCCTAAGTATTTGATGTTCTTGGTTTGTTTCAGAGTTTTATTTTTCTTCTTTTTATTGTAAGCTAGATATTTAATGTTTTGTCTTTGGCTATAGTTATGATATCTATACTGTTAAAAAAAAACACCGCATAGTTATCCGACGGCGCGTTTCTATTAGATTGTAAATAAAATATACTCGGGTATGTGAAAAGCAGACTCAAAGGTTGTTTACCGTGTCCAGTGGACAGTGTGGGCGTGAATTGCGTGGGTTTTTGTAATCGTTACAGCGCAGGGGTCAGTTGTGTTTGAGAACATATTCGTGAGCCTAGTTCACAAGAAAGCAACACAATTTGGGGTAAAAACTATGACTGCTTACGGCGTAGGCCCTACGCAATTAAAACCTTATGAAGGGATAAAGCTACACCAAAACACTCAGTTCATTTTCGAGCAGTCACGAATGGCGCCTCCATCGTTACATATAAGGAATGTTGCTATTAGCCGATTGCTGGCAGCTGAAAGTCAAAGTCAGGTTGTCAGGCATCTAAATGTGCATCAGAGTACCATCAGTCGACTACGGCACCGGTTCCAAGCTACTGGTTCAATTGAAGACCGACATAGAAGTAGACGACAACAGCAGCTGAGAATCGTTTTATTCGGCTTTGTCACCTCAGAGACAGGTTTACAACAGATACCGTAACTGCGCAAGCTTTGCTCCCAGGACGTCGTGTGTCTCATCAAACTGTTCAGAAGAGACTGCATGACGTTGGACTTTGTGCACGACGACCACACCGAGGACGTGTCCTTACGAGTCGCCACGGCCAAATTCAACCTATTTGGCCAACCAACATCGTCGCTGGGCAAGTTATAATCAATTGAGACGTGTCTGGTTCAGTGACAATTCTTTCTTTTTGTTGCGGCGTCATGATAGACAATACGAATCTTCGCCGTCGAAGTAGGCGCAAGAGGTCTCGTTTCCATTTCACTCTACAATGTGATTAAACAACTAGGCTTACGTGGTAATGAACGCAAACGGACACTTAAACAGCTGGGCGAGGTTGCTGAGAGGGCCTCGAGCTGGCCCTGGACACAACGCAACAACGGGTGTCTAGTGGAAAAGAATTTCTCATCCCGTAAAGTCCATCGTGTCCGAATTGTCTGCCAGTGTCCCTCTGCCACCTGCTAACAAAGTCCAACATGTATCCGGTAAACCAATCGTAAGCTTGCCGCTCGGTCGTTCAGGTATGCAGACTGTTTTAATTATGCTACGGCAACGACTTCTTATCTCACAGTACTTTTTGCAAAATCACCAATTCGTCTTGTCCCTGTCCGAACAACATTCGGTAAATTTCGTGCGGCAGGGGAAACCAACTCTGAGCTTCATGAACTCAGGTGGGCCCACTCTCTGAAGACGTCTAGGAGCGCGTGGGCCGAAACATTTGTCGATGAGAGGTTACTTCTACTGATGATTGGTAGACCCCTGCTGTACATGCTCCCCTGTGGAGTTTTTTCTTATTGTAGGGTCTACCATAGACGAAATGAAGGTTTAGCCCAAAACTGTGTTGATGAAGATCTACTGCAGGGTGGTGGAGGTGTAATGGTGTGGGGAATGCAGCATTTACATTCGAAAGCTTGCTTCTTTCTTTCCATTTCCACAGTGATAGTCCAACTCTCCCGTCCTTAGAAGAAAATATTCAGTACCCGTGATATGTAAATATTGACCTTTATGTGATGCTAATGTTGCTCTTTCACATATTATTCAGCTGCGAAATCACGGGTGTTGCCAAATCAAGTTTGTATGCATACGCTGTTATAAAGTTTTGTCATACTTATGTTTAGATGTCTTAATAACGGCGTCAGTTAGTATATTTGCTTTTTATTTCCATTTTACTTTGAGTTATAACCGATCCAGATATGTATCCTCGAAGCATGGAGAGAGCAGATATTATCAAGGCTGTATGGACCGGACTAGTGCTACTGACTAATCTCGAACACTAACACGATTACGTGAGATGGGAGTAAAGCGTGTTGAAGGACGTCTATGTCACCTTTGAGGCCGAGACAAGAGGCAGTATAACCAGCCTCTCTGGAGAACAATTAGTAGGAATACCTTGGAGTGTGTGCACCATTGGAAGACTGAGCATGTATGGGAATATCCAATATCTAACAAAACGTCGATTCTATATGATTAACACGTCAAAGACGAGAATCAAACAGCTACAAATCGCACAAACCCCGTCTAACCTTTTAGCCGTATTTCACAGCTACATTGGAGCACCACAGACTGGTTTCCACGTCACCTTTGGTCCAGTCTTGTCTTGTCTTGTCTTGTCCACAATTGCCTCACAGCGTAGTGGGGAGTCGCAGTTTTCTATCCTGGGCCAGGTGTGTTGCACGTGTTGTTGTTAGTCCGTGTTGCCTCAGGATCTCTGATATATTGTCTATCCATCGTACTCTCGGTCTGCCTCTTGCTCTAGGGCAGTAGTGCTGTTCGTTGTATGCTCGTAGAGGCAGTTGGTCGGTTTGCATTCTCATCAAGTGGCCAAACCACTCTATTTGTTGCTTCTTTATGTATTGCAGGTATGGTGTGGTTCCTACAATTGCTCTAATGTTCTCGTTTCGAACTCTGTCTCTCCTTGTGACATTGGCAGCCTTACGTAAGCATCTCATTTCCTGTGCTCTTGTTAGGGACCAGGTTTGGCATTGGTAGCAGAGGGTTGGTATAAACATGCAATTTATCAGTTGTCGTTTTAGTGCCATAGTGATGCTTGGGTGTTTTAGCAGTGGTTAGGGTTGGTAAGTTACTGCGTTCGCCTTTTGACATCTTGCCTCAAGTTCCCTATCAATTCTTCCATCATCTGTGAAGATGCTCCCCAAATATTTAAATTGCTGCACTTTGGTCCAGTATGGGTGTTTTTGTTGATACAAGTGCACTAACTCATTGGCATGTCGTTTGTATTTCCTGAGCTATTGTCCCTATTACAAGTGCATTAGAATATACTGAATATCCCCACATTTTGCATTCTGTGTGTTTTTCTTTTCTTTTCAGCTACAAATACATCAACATTATTTGGTTTTCATCAAATTGGTTGGCAATGAGCAACTCGTGCTACAACCCATTTATTTATGGTCTGCTCAACGTAAGTATCAACGTCAGTTACTACTACCCCACACCTCTTTTTGTACTTACCCCAGCGTAATTTCATCACGTTGAATGGAGATCTACACGTTAACTGCCTTGTATTTCCTCAACGTAAGTATCAACGTCAGTTACTCCTACCCCACACCTCTTTTTGTACTTACCCCAGCGTAATTTCATCACGTTGAATGGAGATCTACACGTTAACCGCCTTGTATTTCCTCAACGTAAGTTCACCCTTTTAATAGTAGTCGTATACTTCTTTTACCCCACCAGGACACCACACAGAGATATAAACACCCGATGGCCCAAAGTGCCACCATGTGGATGAAGATCACCTGTTGAGAGGTCCCTGAAACCGCGTTCAGCCATTAGGCCATTTTTATGGCCGGGCTATATTGCGGCCCCTGGCAAGAGCCAGAGTGGGGCTTCAAAATAACTAAAATTTGCATCCCACAGGGGGATGGCGATAATAATAATTCCTAACCATCTTGTATGTAGATCAACGTAAGCTCACTCTTTTGTATGTAGATCAACGTAAGTTCACTCTTTTGTATGTAGATCAACGTAAGTTAACTCTTTTGTATGTAGATCAACGTATGTTCACTCTTGTGTATGTAGATGAACGTAAGTTCACTTTTTTTGTAGGTAAATAAATATGTCAATAAATGTAAGTTCACTCTTTTCTATGTAGAACAACGTAAATTCAATCTTTTGTATGTAGATCAACGTAAGTTCACTATTTTGTATGTACATTAACGTAACTTCAATCTTTTGTATGCAGAACAACGTAAGTTCACTATTTTGTATGTAGATCAACTTAAATTCACTCTTTTGTATATAGATCAACGTAAATTCACTCTTTTGTATGTAGCTGAATATAAATTTACTATTTCTTTATTTATGTTAACAGAACTTCTTCCTCTTGTATGTAGACCAACCTTGATTCTCTCTTGTATATAGATCAATGTAATTTAACCCTGTGTGTGTCCTCAAGGTAAGCTCACCATCGTTTGTGTTCTGTGTAGATCAACGTATGTTAACCCTCTTGTATGTCGATCAACGCACGTTGACCCCTTTATATGCATAGATCATTGTAAGTTAACTCTCTTGTATGTTAACATACGTTAAGCCCCTTATATGCGTAGATGATTGTAAGTTAACCCTCTTGTATATCCTCACAGTGTTCGTCCTTGTTGTTGTTTTTGTTGTTGTTGTCGTTGTTGTTGCTGTTGCTGTTGTTAATGTTGTGATGGGCAGTTCTTGTCGTTTTAGTGCATGTGATCTTGTCAAACTAACTTGTTCTGTGTGTTTGTTGCGTTCGTTTATTTCCAGTCAGTTTGACTTATCCTGTGTGCTTTTATGTTCCCAGGAAAAATTCAAGCGAGAATTCAGCGAGTTGTTCTCCATGTGCCCATGCATCAAGAAGAAACCTACTGTATGCAAGGATTACCTTACGGAGGACGTGACTTTATGCCGCCGAGCGAACAACAATGGGCATCCTCCATCCAATAGGTCTGATTGCCCAGCATCTGAATCACTGTTCTATTCTCTCTAGCTAGTGTGTCACATCTAGTTGACGTAAGCACATATTTAATTGCCCGGCTTCGATTTTGGAGAGTGAAAAAAAATGCTATCTTCCGTCCCCGACGTCATGTATTTTCCATTCGTTGCCGTATGTTTAGTCATTGCCTCTAAGTGCGCATAATGGCTCTTAACCGCCCCCGGGTCGTTCCACTGCTCCACAAAATTGACCGACAAAGCTATAGCCTCTTCAACTGTCCCAGCAACCACAGTTGGGCTGTAGCTATGGGAAGAACTGGCCTAGGCGGCTCCTACCACTCCACCCCTGACCAGTGACTTAGGGTTAGTGTAGCGTAAACTATGGGAAGAAGTGGCCTACGAGGCTCCTACAACTTCACCCCTTACTGTGACTTAGGGTTAGTGTAGCGTAAACTATGGGAAGAACTGGCCTAGGGAGCTCCTACAGCTTCACACCTGGTCGTGACTTAGGGTTACTGTAGCGTAAACTATGGGAAGAAGGCCTACCACCCTACCCATGGTAGTGACTTAGGGTTAGTGTACCAGGATGGGCTGTCCTGGGAAAGTAAAGACAGCCGGCGTAATGCTGACCACATTACCCACAGAGTGCTGATGGTCTGTAAAAATATGGGACGCTCTGCCCATATGCCCGATGCGCCGAAAGGCGTGAAAAGGGAACTTTAGGGTTAGTGTAGCGTAAGCTATGGGAATAACTGGCCTAGGAGGCTCATACAACTTCACGCCTGGGCCGTGACTTAGGGTTACTGTAGCGTAAACTATGGGAAGAACTGGCTAAGGAGCCTCCTACAGCTTCACGCCTGCCGTGACTTAGGGTTGCTGTAGCGTAAACTATGGGAAGAACTGGCCTAGGCGGCTCCTACCATTCCACCCTTGGCTGTGACTCAGCTTTACAAAATGGACTGTTGGCAGTGCCCGTAGCTTGACCGATAAAGCAACCGGCTTCTCTAACGCACCAGCGCTTCTAATGGGATGGTAGCGCCTACAGTGCCAAACACATATCGACCACTCTATGTGGGTTTTTCACTTTCTGGTTGGTCTGTCATTTACATATCATCAGCATTAGGTGCCCTGCCGACTGGCGTGAGCGATCATGCCTCTCCACAATGTGCTACCTCCTCCAGCATGTAGTTGTTGTAAAATACACACAGTTGTTTTAAATACATTTCTCATCTGGCAAATGTGGTATAAACATGGACGCTGATGCAAAGAAACCATTGAGGAAACGCGGGGGGGGGGGGGGGGGGGTAGGGATCTGAGCCCCTTTACCCACATTCTGACAGGAAGGGACTAGCGATCCTTTATACTAAAAGAAAAAAAGACTTGTTTCTTCGACGTCGGAGAGACAAGGAACAAAAATAAATCATATCTGTAAAACAGATGTGCACGCAAATCTCAAGATCTGGAACAAGATTTAGCCCACTTATGGGGGAAAGAGGGGGTGGGGTGTGGGGGGGGGGGGGGAGGCAATGTAGTCGCTTCTTTTCAAATCGTTCCCATTTTTTTGCGTTGGGGGAGGGGACTCACAGCGCTAAAGAGAGCCCCCCCCCCCCTTCCTCACAACCCAGGTACTTTGAGGTCAAAGCGCTGTCTTGTTACTCTGTAAGTAAGTAAGTAGAGATCCCTTTTCACGCCCCATAGGTGCATCAGGCGTATGGAAAAAGCACCCATATTTTTACAGACCAATCGGCACTAGGTAGGTAATGTGGTCAGCATTACGCCGGCCGTCTTTACTTCCCCAGGACATACATCCTGGTACCTATTTTAGGCTGGGTCGACCTGCGACGCCCCATACCATGATAAAAACCCAGGCAGCCAGCTATGGGTTTCAATCCCGGTACGATGGAATTACCAGTCGGACCCGCAACGTCTAAGCCACGGACGCTGCCTTACTACTCTGGTGAGAGAGAAAACCCGATCAGAATCGTGATCACATGACACCTCTCTTAGTTCTAATGGCTGCATTATAAAGTTAGAAACATTGCAGTACATTATTTGTCTCTTCAGAGGTTACCAACGCATATCGTAATTCCGGATTACCAAGTTAAATACAGCTGCTAGTGATTTGAGAGCAAGCAGCTTTACGTTGATTTCCACAGTGTTATGAGCATCGACCGTTCCGCAGCAAAAGCAAGTCGCTGAAAGTAACAATAGCCTAATAAGACAACAACAATCAAAAAATTCTGTGGTTGGCCTGTGAAGTCCTGCAAAGGATTTGCAGCTAACTTAACAAGTATGTCAGTCGGAATAAAATGCCGTCTGTCAAGAGCCTTACACAAATCAGGTACCCCGTAGCTTCAGCGACGATCCTTCAAGCAAAATTCTTGACCACTTCATCACTGTCACCCCCAGCTGAAAGGACAGAAATATGAAGTTTGAAGCTAGGCCTTGTTCAAGGTGGGGAACTGAATCAGACAGCAGCTAGGGCGTGGAACATGAGGGCACCGAATTACAAGTCAAGAGGACGAACAACAAACAGACGGGTGGAGAGGGTAAAAGGGATATTACAAAAATGCAATGGCAACTAGCAACAACAAAATAAAAACAGAACGACTGACTGGCTTTTTACCCCACCAGGACATCACATAAGCGATAAACACCCGATGACACAAAATGCCACCATGTGGATGAGGATCGCCGTGGAGAGGTCCCAGAAACCGCGTTCAGACAATTGGCCATATTTATGGCCTGCCTATATTGCGGTCCCTGGCAAAAGCCAGGGTAGGGCTTCAAATAACAAAAAATTTCGTCCTAAAACTGACGAAACACCTATTGCTAGGTGATAAAATATGCATACACTGATGCGCATTACGTTGTGAAAAAAAAAAAACCAGAAAACTACATCTAGCTCTTCTTTACAGCCCTTTTCGACAAAGTCAGTATGGCAAAAAAAGAAGAAAAACCTGTTTTTTTAAAGATTTGTCAAACCAATAGATGTAGTGCTGATTGTTTTTTTTTTTTTTTTTTTTTGGGGGGGGGGGGGGGGGGGGGGAGGGGTATAAAACTAATTTTGCAGCAGCTGAGGCTTGAACTAGAAGAACATCTTAGCAAACAAGCGAACACACACACACACATACATACATACACACACGCACACCGTTATGTCCCCTGAACAAATCCATACAACCCACAAGTTGACATGACAATTTCGTTTGTTTGCAAATGGGCCAGGGGAAATAACTACATCAAA